>JAVYIG010001950.1:0-285052 GCA_035222895.1 Strongylocentrotus droebachiensis
TGGGGGTACAGGGGACAGAGCCCCCGGAAGCTCAGGAATTACCATGCCATTTCAGCAACATTTGTAAATTAGTCACTGGTATCGAATTAGAAATAAACCACGTTCGAATTTTATCGGGAGGGGGAGGGGGGACTGCCCCCAGCCCGAGTGAGTGAGCATAGTGAATGAGAGGGGTGAAGGGGACGAAAGTGAGTACCCCTCACAGGTTTTGAAGTTTTGTTGTATTACAAAACTATATTCCTTGGCAAAACTATATTATGAAAACAAACAATGTACTTTTTCACACTTCACTTTTCTACAATATTTACTTGTACATTTTGAAGGATGTTATGCGAAGGAGCATAGCTCCCGAGCCAGGAGATTTTTACATTTTTATCTGTCTAAACGCTACACTCTTGGGTCCTCCAAAGCCTAATAGTGTGTTGAAGTCTTTAGTCAGTATTTGCTGTACATTATTTTTTTGCACTTTTTCAAATTTTCCGGGGGACGATCCCCTCCTACAAAAATCGAGGGGGGGGGGGACGTGTCCCCCCCGTCCCCCCCCCCCCGGGATCGCCGCCCCTGCATGCATAGGCCTACATGTATTTGATCAATGGTCAATCGTTCGTTCGTGTCTCCTGACCTCAATGGTCAATTAATGAATCTTTTTGCTTTCCATACGATCTGTGAACATCTACCGAGATGAAATGGACCGATTTTTGGTTGGGGCGAGTTAACTAATGTAGCATTGGCAATTTGCAAGCGATGTAGGAGTACTTGCATCGACTTGCATGCACTGCACTGCACACAAGTCATGCACAGGCTAAGCCTTAGACCTCGTTCTCACTAACTTCCTAGACCGATCCAGGCTAGTTATTTTTCTAACTGTGAGTGTAAACAGACAAGCGGTACAGGAAGCGATTTCTGGACCGGTTCGCTTCCTAGATCGTCCCACACCGATCTAGCATGCAGTGTGAACATAAACCGTGCCAGAAAGAGATAACAGTACAGAATAAAAACAGAGAAATATAAGGAAAGATAGAAAGAAAATAAAAAATGACAGAGAATTACATACGAGAAGGTGATGGAAGAAAGAGACAATTCAAGAATAATGTAAGGAAAGACAGAAAAAGAAAGTGATAGAAATTAGAATGATAAAAACAAAGAATAACATTTTGAAACGGATGACAGAAGTAATAGAATCATAAAACAAGAAATAACATAAGAAAAGTAATAGAAGGCAAATAACAAAAGGATAGTGAAGGAAAGATAGGAAGAGAAAATAGTAGAATAATAAAAACAAAGAATAACATAAAAGAATGTAATAGAAGGAAGAAACAAAAAATAACATAAGGAAAGACAGAAGTGATAGAATGATAAAAACAAAGAATAACATAAGAGAAGGTATAAGGAGGAAACTAAGGATAGTGTAAGGAAAGATAGCAGACTAAAATAATAAAATAATAAAAACAATGCAAAACATAAAATATTATGAAAAGGTGATAGACGGAAAACAAAGAATAACATAATAAATGGTAGGAAGAAAAAGTGACAGAAGGAAGAAACAAAGTGTAACACGAGGAAGGACACCCCTCCCCCCCCCCCTGGCCCCAAAACATTTTTGTATATAAAAGAAGGTAACGTTTATTTTACCTTTTTAAGGCAACAAATGAAAATGGCCCCCAGCCCAAAAAAAGTTCTGTATTTTTTTGCTCAAGGGGGGGGGGGGGGGGGGGGGGTTGTTGAGGAAAAACAAAGGAGTGATTACCCCCCCCCCCCCCCTCCCCCTCAGTAGTGCAAAAAAAAAATAGTGCGAGCATCTCTCCGGACAATCTGCAGAAGACTTTGCACAACTCCTTGAAAAAGAAATATAAATCCAAGCTAAATTGGCAAGTTTGACACATAACACCTACGGTTTTCCATAGCAACCGAAATTGCACTATAAATCATGATTAATATATACAAAACACGTTTAGTTGGTAAAATTCCTTTGCCTATGGACTTTGTTCAAGTCTTTCATATCATAGACAAAACAAACAATTCTATAATCAGATAATATATCGACTACAATCTTCAGGAGATATTTTTTCTTTTCAGTTTTGTGGCCATGAACACTCCATTTAAAATGGGGGTGTTAGAATGTATTTATCTTCCAATTACTTATTATATCCTTACGAATTCAAATCGAATTGAAGTTAAAGTATAATAAATATGTAAAAAGTATAATATGAGAATATAATCGTATACTTATTTCATAAATAGTCATCAAATAATGTGTAATTTTTGTCATCGATATTCATCTTTTTGTTTGTTTATCTGCAATGGTCGTGTCCAGTGAAACATGTGTAAAGAAAATTTAAACGCGGTGTTCATCATGCTGCGTACCGTATCCGGGTTGTGTGGTATCGTACCTGAAGATGTTCATACCTGCGATGAGAATTCCATCAACATTTTGGAACGAGGATTAACAGGAAATCTTTAGTGTGCTTCAAATCGTTGTGATCTATGGAATTATATAAAAATGGATCGAAATAAAGGACTACGAGGTGCGAGCTACTTGGAACCCAGAAACAGGATACGGACGAGTAGCAGCGACAGCAGCGGGTCTTCGTGCGGGGACAGTGAAGGGAGCCAGGAGAAGCTCAGGCGATTGTTCCAGACGTGTGATAGCGACGGCGATGGTTTTATCGATGGGTATGTAGTCTGCGCGTGAGTTTGCACATGATGTGCAAAGCCAAAGGCTTCAAGAATGTGACTAACAGTAACAGGCTTGGATAGGAAAGAAGTTTACAAGTAGGGCCTAGGCAGTTGAAAAATAGAAGTCTAAGAATAAGAGTGTGTTCATTGAAAACAATTGCATCATCGTATTGATATGAGATGGTAATATTAACTAGAGCGAGAGAAGGGGGAGGAGGGGAGAGAGAGAGAGAGACGGAGTCTAATCAATAAAATAAAAATTTGACTTGTTTAGTAATAAAGGTAAAGCCCAGTTTTGGAAACGCCCCTCAAGTCATTTTTATCTTTATTTATTTGAAACTTATACATGTACATGTAGATGATCAACCTTTTCTGATCGATTCCACAACGTTTCTTTCACAATGCAATCGCATGACCATAACTGGTCTAGTGGTCTTTATCTTTAAGTTTAAAAATAAAAAAGACAATCAGACAATCATGTTTTGTATGCATTTAAGAGCTGCTACAGTGTTCATGATTACCACTCCAATTTAAAGGAAACTTGAAAAGTGGTTGTTAAAGGCAGTTGGTCTTTATTGTTGTGCTCCTTAAGAAACCCTATTCTTTTAGTCTTATTAAATTGTGGCACCATCTTTGTCGCTCTCCTCTGTACCCATACAACCTCGTCTCCATCTTAACAAACAGGTGACGTGCAAGTTTATAACAAATAACATATTCTTTTCAAACAAGTGAAAACAAGAATACTTTGTTTTAAAAAGAAATACAAATTGGTTCAACATTATTCATCTCTCATGGAATCACAGATAAACATTCACTCTTTATAAATGTACCCTGGCAAGACTTCCACTTTGTTCATAATCGACCAAATGATAACCAAATATCACTAGAGGATGTATTAAAACTATATAACACATCCAATGGTTTTGAATTAAAGAAAACCAAAGAATTTAAAGGGGAAAAACAATGCCATACCAGGACCCATGTGCACATGTTATTTTCTGAGTCATCTTCTTGTGCTTGTGTGTAAACTGTGTAGGGTGCATATGATATATTCCACTCACAAGTCACAAGTCATTTTTATCCTTATTTATTTTAAACTTATACATGTACATGTACTTTGTACAGGCATGGAACCCCAAACAAACATTGCTGTTGATGATTCAGAGCAACTGTACAATACCACACCACAAATCTAAAGCTAAATCTTAAGTCAGACTTCAGGGGCCCGTTCCTAGAAACCGTCATAAGTCTAACTTCTTGGCTATCCCATTGAAACGCGTGTTAATTCTATAACACTTAGACTTATGACGGTTTCTAGGAACAGGCCCCAGTTTCTTAGGTCATACTAACCCTAAATCTTACCCTAACCCTGACCCTATCCCTAACTCTTGCCCTACATGTACATGTAGGTGTTGGATGTTCATGTAAACCCTAGTCTTGGTGGAGTGTTCAGCTGTTAGCCGATTATCCCCCTACATAATACACTGTATAAACACCATCAGTCAATTGTACATTGTGCTATTTGCCATCTCTCTTGCACTTGCATGCTGTCCTAGGCTTCATGTACATGTAGATCATTTGATTCTGAATGTGGCGAAATGAATACAACATTATCATCTAGAGCAAATGTCTTCATTTCTAATTACATTTAAATAAGCAGTTATCTATTAGTGATAGGCAGGAACAATTAAAAAAAAAATGTATGATTATGAATACTGCAATCACAATCTCAATTACAAGATCAGTACACCAAATTTTAGATACAAGATTATCAGTTGGATAACCATAAATAAATTGACTGTCTAACTCTAAGATGTAGGAAATAGAATAATGTGTACTTGTGTAAATGAGTCAAATGACTTCCCTGCCTGAATAAGACTGTGAGCTCAAATGGATTACATGTGTCCATATAGGACATGTACGCAGCCTAGACAGCAGCACAGTCAGACAAGAGAAGAACAGTGATATGTATTGGTGCTAATAGATGTTAATAGAAGCCACATACCAATCATTATTAGTCGAGATAACAATGTCCCCCCTGCTGTAAAGAATGGCTATATGATGCCCTGGATCACGTTTGCATGAGAAAAGATTAATTGGATGGGAATATATACAGGCTCCTTCGTACTGTTCATAACATACTGTAAAAACGTGAAACTTAAATGACATGAAATTTTCGCAAAGTTTTAAGGACAGGCATTTGCACAATGACATACCGGTATTGCACAATGTACATGATAGTGTTCATGCATCATTTAAGTCAATGATTTCACAAATGTAAATTTTGTGACCTCATGAACAGTGAAAATAATACACGAGGGCTCGGGGCGAAGTAGCCCCCAAAATGCCCAAAAGAGCCCCCGAAAGTCATAAAACAGCCCCAAAAATGTACACAGAGTTCAATGCAAAACAAATTAAAGAGTGTTATTTTCATGCAAGCTTGAAAAGTAGCCCCCAAATTTTTTAAAGTATTTTTTTCCCTGCTCATGAAATATGTGGAACTTTCATGATGTAAAGTATTCTTGTTATTGTGAGGTAGTGGGAAGGGGAATTCCCCTCAACAGGGAAAAATAATGTTAAATGAGCATGCACATTTATATTGATTTTGTACAGTAATTGTACCAATTAGTTTGGGATTTACTTGGTGATTATAAATGTCTTTAGAAAGAATTGGCCAGTGGCTTCGTACTTGTCAGTGCAGAAAATAAAGTGTCTGTGTTTGGCATAAATGCACCATTACCGGTACAATTTTTCATAGTTCCCCATCTTTTACATGATTTTGCAGACATCCTGAATGTGTCTGATGTGATCAAAGTGCAGTGCACATAACAGGTGCATGCATGTGTAGATACAGGACAAAAGGAATGCTGATTTGTGTGTGAGAGGAGGGTGTAGGTTACACATCTTTTGTTCCCATTGTGAAAACCTTTGCAAGCAGCCATTGTACTTTGTAGTATGAGCTGAGCTTCACATTTATCAAATACAAAGGATGGGAGCCCTTTACAAAATCTGTGACTTTCCCAAGAGAGCCAAGTCTGTGACTTTCCTGATGAAGCAAAAAATGTGACTTTCTTGACAAAGCAAAATCTCAGATTTTTCTTGAGAAAAGCAAAA
This sequence comes from Strongylocentrotus droebachiensis, assembly GCA_035222895.1. Classification (NCBI taxonomy): domain Eukaryota; kingdom Metazoa; phylum Echinodermata; class Echinoidea; order Camarodonta; family Strongylocentrotidae; genus Strongylocentrotus; species Strongylocentrotus droebachiensis. The sequence continues at coordinate 5,791 of JAVYIG010001950.1, forward strand.
TCTCTGATTTTCCTTGGCTGTGCATATTGAGGGACATTAAAGTGTGATAGAGATAATTGTAGATGTACATAAAAATGTACATGTGCATACAGTGTTATTTGTTTCACTATTTGGACCCTGATGTGTGTTCCATGACTAAACCCTGGTGGACATAGAAGTATATTTGGTAGCCCAGACCTTAAAAAAGTAGTAGCTAACAATAGCTTACAATATAGCTTTTTTCTTCTTCCAGATCTCGGTCTGGAAAGTTCTTAAAGGTAAAGACCAGTTTTGGAAACGCCCCCCTCTCAAAAAATGAACTGGAAACTTTAATTACCATTCATGTGAAAGAATATGTTTTGACTAATACGTAATGATACAAATTTTGCCAAGAAACCGCCTACTAGTTGATATATATTTGGTAAAATATTATATCTATTTGGACCTGATAGATATAACGTGTCGCATAGTCCCATATAACTTTACCAAGACTAGGCCAAATTTCTTATCATTTTGATGATTCAAGAACCTTGCAGTACACATCAAAGTCATCAATATTTATATGCTAGATGATCAACCTTTTCTGATCGATTCCACAACGTTTCTTTCACAATGCAATCGCATGACCATAACTGGTCTTTATCTTTAAAGAAAACTGGATTTACTGCAATTAAATGTCACTATATAACAAAAACCTAATCGTTGAATTATCACGTATCATTGCACTGTTTTGCACAGCTTAGTAGATCAATGATACTTGTATTTGTGAGAAAGTACTGTACATGTACATTGTATAGTGTATGAAGAGGTTTACTGTAGGCTCTGCTATCATGATAAAAATCATGTGTTTGTGAAATTTAGGATTGAATTGTAAATTTTTCCCAGTATCATGAATAAAAAAATGTTCAGGGGGGGGGGGGGCATCCTCTGTCCCATCCTCTGTCCCATCCATCTTCCCATCCATCTCATCTGTGTCAGCTGGAGTAACCCTAGAGCCTGGCGATGACCTGATGTGACCCTCGTCAGCCATGTCTGCCTAGGCTATAACAGGGCTTTACCTTACTGGTTATTAATAGATTGTCTTTAAAGGAGGTCATCAATCATTGTCCTGCTAAGTTCATGGTCAAAGAAAGGGAGAGGTACTGTTTCAGAGTACTGTTTAGGAGAGTATGAAAAGTGTGAAATTGGGATTATATTACGTGTAGGCCTGGAGGTTCAGTCTTTAGCTTCAATCATCAGGAACTTCCTTTTAAATTGAGTACTGGTATAATTCTACCAGGTTCAGAATAACATGAAGTAAGAAGAAACATGCAATAAAATGAATAAATTATGAAGACAAGAAACCTTTGGTATTCATCTGTTTTTGTTGTTGATTGCAATCTGTAGATGGTGAGGTTGGAATAAAGGAAAATCATGCAGTATTACAGTATTTTAAAAAGTTTTTAAAATCCTTTTGAGGTACAAAAACATGTAATGGCAGTTGGAAATGACTACAAGAAATATTCTCTTTTATTCAAGTTTATCTCTGAAGTTCAGATGACCTGCCTATTTGTTATATATATGTACACACAAACTTTAGTATTCTATTGGACAAAAACAAATCAAGACCTATTCTCTAAACATTCTGGCATACAAATATTGAATAAAGGGTAAATGTGAGAAGTGCACACCCCATTGACAGCTGATTTTTTAAACAAATTTCAACTTTCTTTGGACTCTTCACCACACCTTTTGAATATCTTGTTCCAATTGTCAATATGGCCTTCAGAAACCGGCCTGTCAGTCACTCAGTCAGACCATCGTTTGTATTTTCTTTAGGACACTATCTTTGTTGACTTTTTTGTCATTCAACTGTCTTTTGTAGCTTAATCTTCAGTTGTAGGATAGATTTAGACCGATGATTCATGATTCATTTTTGCCTCTGCAATGATATACATGTATTATATGTTCAGAAACAGAATGGAGTTAATACCCTACTGGCTCCAAACAGACTATACTGAGTGCTCTAAGCTTATGGTATGGTTTTGGGTTCAGCCACCATAGTTAAAATACCATTTCAATTAGTGTTTGAAATTGAAGTGAACAATTCCTGCCAGAATGTTGGCTTCTGTTTGAGTTTTTTTATAAAGAATTGTATCCATTTTGGCTCTAAGATAGAATGTGCTGTATTGGATTTAATTCCCCCCTAGGCCCTATGCCCCTATAGATGATAAATAAAAACATGTCATACATGTGTGCAATAAATCCATTCATTTCCATATGTGAGTTACAGTATTATGTACACCGAGGCACTACCTTACCCTTATCCGAGTTTCATGTTCTGAACTAGAAATGCATTTTTCTTCCTATTCATTGAATTGCATCAAGGACTTTTATTGTCCAAGATTATCATACCGTAATTAACGTTGTATAAACCGCCCTCGTGTATTAACCGTACCCCTCCTTTTCGCCCTAAAAAAAAAAAAAAAAAAAGAAAAATCTATATTTGCCAACTCTGTCGGCAGCAAGCCAGGTCCATGTTAAAAAAACCCATGGGGGAAGGCCTTCCATTTAACTGCGAGGTGCAGCTGAATGTGTAAGATCATTAATGTAAATTTAAAAACAGTAGAGGACCTAGGATAGAACCTTGTGGTACACCGTGTGTATTATTATAAACTACATATTGAGATCTATCAGAAAGATTACTTTCAAAATTCAAACCAAGATGACAAACAAATTTGAGTGTTGTTCTGGTTTCCTAGTGGTGAGTTAACACACCGATTACTGAGCTGGGAGACATTGCCAGGCATAGCGCCAGGTGGAGAGGCATAAATCTAAACTTTTTTTTTGGTGTATAACTGCCGTGTATGAACCGCACCCCCAACTTTGAATTTTTTTCGGCGGCAAAAAGGTGCGGTTTATACACCGTTAATTACGGTTCACTTAATATGTACTCCATGTATCTGAATGCATTACCCGCCATAGAACCAAGTTGGTTCTGACCAATCCTTATTATTTCTTCTCTGTTGTGCATCTCAACTGGGATGTGTCAGAGATCGAACAAAGGCTTCTGATATGTCTCATTAATAGTACAAGGTGTGGGAGAACTCACACCGTCGTAATTGCACCAGACGAGCTGATCGTCAAACTATGGGCATGCACGTCTGCTGTAAGTTCAAGGCATCACTTGATCTCTTTTCATTGCAGCGACCCACTATTTGAACTTGTCGCCATTGGGAGAGCCTTTGGTGGCGAAAATAATTTCCCCCCCTCTCTCCCTCTCTCCCCCCTCTCTCTTTCTCCCCCCTCAAGTCAATTAATCGTGGAGAGGTGTTTGAGTTGGTTGTGGATGAATAACAAGTAATGAGGTGTGGAGAATGGATTTTGGAATAGAGAGGTGACTAATAATGACGACAGTTTATGGGATTATTTCTGAATGAATGAATGAATGAATAGTGAGTAGTTTTATGAGGATGATTTGGTTTTGGATTCCTCCTGGGAGAGTTTTGAGTCTAAAATTCTGCACTATTGAAATATACATTGAATATTATAAATACTTTACTATTTTCTAATGTTAAGATGATGTACTATGATTATGTATACAGTACCGAAGCTGTGACATCATAAAAATCTATTTCTAGAATTTCTCAATTTTTGTTCTTCATTTTCCGAAAGAGCATCAAAAATAATGTCCAAATGTCGAAATGAATATGTTAAGTATTGGCTGAGATATGACCATCTGAATGAATATTTTTCCTATAGGAACTCAGTGTTATATGCTCTGGCTCCTAATGGTTAGGACTTAGGAATTTCTATTTGTTATGTTTCACAAATATGCAGTCACAATACATCTAATTTAGAAAATTGCCCTGCTTTTATTTTCATGCATTTGGCATTATTACCTACATGTACAGTACTCGTAGAATACATCATTAGATAGTTAGATACATTATCATTTACCAATTTCAGTCAATGTTTGCATAAATAGCTGTAAATATTGTTTGTCCAGTAGGCTTCACACATATGCTCAGCTCATGAAAGTCTGAAACATATGAGGCAATGGCGTCTTGGTATCATGTAAAGATGACATGTATGAGGACATCTGTGAAAATAAACAAGAAATCTATTTTTGAAACAGACATTGCACAGCTGTTTCTCATCCTACCCCTAGTGAACTGGTAATGAGAGAGAGAGAGAGTCACTGTGGAGTTTGTGTGTGCTAACTGAGAGAGTGAGAGAAGGAGCGAGGGAGGGAGAGAGAGATTGAATTTTGCTATAAATTTTATTTGAAATTGAAGATTATTTGTCATTCTGTGTACAAGTGTACATAACTGGCTGATTTAAAGTGTCAAAATACCTTAACATTCTTCATGCTGTGGACTAGAATTTTGCAAGTTAAAAAAAAAAAAATCAGTCTTGTGTGCTGTTTTATACTAACCCAATTTGTTGTATAAATTGTTTCATCCAGATTAAAGACTTGTATTTTCTTTTCTTACATGTATATACATGTAGCTGATGAGACAAATTTTGTTTCAGATCTTGCCCCTCATGCTAAATAATTTTTGTCTCTTCATACTTCTTTACAAATTTCCAGGAAAATATTTATTTATATGGATGCCTGCAGGGTCTGTTTCGATGCTCCATGACAAAATCTTCCTAATATATGTCCTCATCAGTACTTTGAGCATTGATTTGATGAGTAGGATAAACAATGCAATTCCACTTACATTTAAGTGAAGAATAGTAAAGAGGATGGGGGCTAAGTGAAAAATAAACGGGAAACTATTGATTGTGATCCCACATTGTGTGCATTGGCTAGCCAGACCAGAGTGTAATCACCATGGCGATTGAGGAGGGATTGTTTGTTCTGTCCTCATCTGACCAGGGTGTCTGGGAGGAAAATGGCATCTCGATTCTCGAACTCAAACAACAGAGTCAATAGTGTGTGTGAAAAAGTCATGAGATCACAGCTCATAGGCTTGCCATCTGCCGTCCTCATTGAGTACACGCATAATCATGTACATTATATACTGAGTAATATTTAGTTTTGGCGTAGACCTATTGGTTTCTGAATTTCTACTCAACTTTATATTGGTTTTATGAGTTTTTCCTTCCATGATGCATTATACAGTGCGTCCCAGAAAAAACGAAACCGAGAAGTATCGATGTTCTATCATAACTTAATCACAACTATAATTAATGAATGATACATATTTGGAAAGCTTAGAGTCTCCTCTTTCATGTGATGCTACTCGGATGATGCATATTTCACGCATGAGTGATTAAATGCAATTTGAAGGAAGGAAACCAAAAAGACATTTGGCGGGCGGTATCTGAATTTCGAAGAAAAATTCACATTTCTAGAAAGTTGAGTTTCTGCTCTTTCATATGACACCTCAATCAGGAAAAATGAGCGAAGAATAACAAAGTTCTGTTTGTTTAAAGTAGCCCTTACATTTTCATAATTTTCACTGGGTGCCTGCCGTATCAATAAACGAAATTAACAAAAGACTTAACTCCGTTTCGTTGACAATCAGCCGTAGACGAGAGTCTTCATGCATGGCTGATTGTCAACGAAACGGAGTTAAGTCTTTTGTCAAATCTGCTTTTTGCTACGGCAGGCACCCAGTGAAAACGAATTCGTTTGTTAAAATTATGAAAATGTAAGGGCTACTTTAAACAAACAGAACTTTGTTATTCTTCGCTCATTTTTCCTGATTGAGGTGTCGTATGAAAGGGCAGAAACTCATCTTTCTAGAAGTGTGAATTTTTCTTCGAAATTCAGATACCGCCCGTCAAATGTTTTAATCACTCATGCGTGAAATATGCATCATCTGAGTAGCATCAACTTAAAGTTGATACTCTAAGACAATCCCAAATACTGAGATAATTACATAAATAGAAAGCTTTTAACCCCCATGATAACACCAAATGGTGTCCACCCGACAAAACAAGATTAGAATAATGAATTTATTCGAGTAAACTCTACCAAAATATCTAAGTCTGAAACCCGAAAGTGCACGTAGAGTCGGGCCTCTATCCGTGACGTCACGAACGGGAGTCATGGGCTCAGTGAGAGTGAATGGCAGTGATATCCCTACGTAAAGGCTATCCTGTCAGAGCTTAGATTTGTTGTTGTTAAGGAGTATATTTGATTGATTTTCTGTTTTCATTTGAATGAAGAATAACGAAGCAACATTTTCCAGTCGCTGATTTCTTTTTATATCCTCATATTCACCTATTTGGTAGAGATTTAAGACAAGTTTACTGCTTAGGAATTAAAGTTAAATCGTGCACTTATGAATAGGCGGATGCATTATATTGTCATCAGATGTACATGAGCAGTTTTGTAAAACGAATAGGTCTAGAACTATGATAGTACTTATCATAGATGTGTGTGACTGCCTCAAAAAAGGATACAGTACCAGTTAAACATTTTATGTTGTAAAATATCAAACTTGAACGAGATCATGCAAGCGCGCTTCCTCTATAATATTTTGGCGAGTGATGCGGCTCTTGCATGAACGTTCGTGGAGCGAGCAGAATCGGGAGGTAAGACCAAGCCGCTGCTCTAGGCGCTGCTTAATGCTTGTGATGGAACGTACGTGCGCTAGTTATAGGTTTATCGGCAATTGCAAGAGAATGAAAGCGACGTTGCCAGCTAAGAAAAACAACTAACAAAGACTTGCTCCTGACTACCGGTGTCAGAATTGGTAGATGAAGGATGTTCAGGGCCAAGGAAGGCGAAAGACATGGGAAAAAGGAAGAAGAAACCATCGGGAGATCGCTGTAGTGTATGGTAATGAACTGTGCATGGGTAGACAGCTACTGTTCACTCCGTGCCTGGGCCGATTTCAACACCAAAACAAAAATTACATGGTGAAAATATCGACTAATAGCACATCGTTGGCATGTATATGTCATAATTTTTAAAAGGGGAATTGATATTAATACTATGAAGTACTAGGGGAAGGTAAAGAATTGTACATAGAATTATGATTTATTAGACTTTTCAGCCTTTGAAACAAAAATATGCAGAAAATCGTATCACTCTGCACATGTTTGCTATGGAACATCCGGGTACGTGAATATACTCTCTCCCGGACGTGAGGTCATAAATAGTAGACCAGCGTCGTGACTGATTTTCTATGCAAAGAGAGGCGGATATTTTAGACATTTCAATTGAGGATTTCGAGTAGACAGAATTTTTTTGTGATATACTAAGTAATTGAAAAACTTAAAAATAACATATACTTGCCGTAGGTAACAAATTAAGGGACATTTATTTGCTTAGAGTATCAACTTTAAAGAGGAGACTCTAAGCTTTCCAAATATGTATCATTCATTGATTATGGTTGTGATTAAATTATGATAAAACATCGATACTTCTCGGTTTCGTTTTTTCTGGGACGCACTGTATAATAATTTTATGAATTAAAAAAAAGATCTATACTCTTTGTTATTACTGTGCATATCTCTTTTACTAGTTTACTACATTGGCTTCCAGTTGAACAATGTTTCACTTATATAAAGTCCTTCTCTATTTCTCACCACTAACATGTATTGTGTTTTGAAATTCTCCATACCCTCATACATCTCTTCTCTTATCAACCTTCACAAGCAATGTTGCTCTGGTCTCCGTACATCCAATGAATCTACTTTAATACATGTAAGTCTAATTGTCCCCAAAACTAGCCTATCATGGGGAGATAGAGTGTTACTCTCAGCAGCTCCTCGGTTGTGAAAAAGACTCCCAAATCATAGAAAGATTGTGAACTCATCTAATGAAAATTGTTTTGCTCTAAATATCTTTTGTTCTGTTGTTGTATTGTAAGCACTTTCAGAGTATGTTTGTTATTACATTGAATGTGTTTATTTTAAATCATTGAACATTAAACACTATACTGAAAACCAAGGATATATATGGGCCTATAGCATGTCCAGTTTGGCTTTAATATACCAGAATCCAATTGGAAAGTCAATAATTCAGAATTTCTGATATTACCAATAACAATAAGAAAGTCTTTCCTTATTCGATCCTCCCCACTACCATGACAACCAGGAGAAAACCCCCTTTTAGTTTTAGGTATATATATATATTTCCCTTTCATCTCAGTCAGCTCACAAGACAGGTACAAATAGGTGTAGACCAGTGACATTCGCAGACAAATCATATACTCATGGATAAAATATTCATAACTTTGAGGATCATCTGCATAGCGCAGCGTATCGTCTCCCACCCCAGGATTTGTAAATAGACCGGTATAATTGATGAGACCCGGCTTCTCGTAATAGGAGATGACTAATACCACATCAAACTCTCACCGACAGACAGCCAGTGATGTGTTGCCATGGTAACCCAGTGAGCATTTCTACTACCAAATATGTACATGAGGATGAATTTGTCCCATCTGGCATATATCTTCCAGCGTGCATGGATCATTAGCTTGTATGGAGGGGTATCGGAGTAGAAATAACTATCACTTAGAAAAATTCAGGGGATTGGGGATTATTTTGCACTTTCCTTTTAGCAGAATTTTCATACATGTATGTACACTATAATCCACACTCCTCTTTTAATAGTGAGCAATGGTGTGTTTTATTGATACTATGACAAAGAATTTGTTTTGTATATTTAAGATATTTATATAGATATGGTGCTCTAAAAATGATCTTTATTTATAAAGTAACCAAGAGCACATCATTAGCATACAAATTGAAATTTAGAAGCTTCATAGAAATATGAGAGATTTTCAGTGTCTCTTCAAAATACTGAAGATACTAAAGAGTTGTATAGACTACATTAGAAGGAAAAGACAAAACTTTTATAACATAAATATTAGTATGAAAGCCCCTAATATTACAATACTGCACCTTATACTATTTGTTCACTTAACAGCAGTTAAATATGCTGGTTTTTGCCCATTAAAAAGAATAACGTATCTCACTCATATGTTTCAAGCATTGATATTGAATTGGAGAAAAAGAATATGAAGACTACAAAGTATACCAGAAGATGAATAATTTGATATAAATGTATGGAAATTGAGAAGAAAAAAAAAAACACAGAAGCACAAGAGGAAGAGGTACATTTATTTTTGTATTCACATAAGGCATTGAATTGTTGAACGCATGAAGGAAAATGCTTGGAAACATTTCACCAAGCTCTGTTTTTGTCGTGAGTTGTGCATGGCTCAATGTTTGCTTCAATGTCAACAAAGGTTGGTCTGTAGGGAACGTCTGTCTTGGTATGTCTTTGTCATCACGTACTTGGGATCATCAAAGTTATGTGACATCTGACTACCTCTGCGACCTGCTTTCTTCTCCATATCAACCAATCGTTGGCTCCAGTGACCCAAGTCCAACAATAACATGCTATTATAGCATCAGAGGAGGTTAATAACTTGTGGCTCTAATTTTGGGAAGAAGAAGAAATATTATTCCAAAGAAAAATCTCATTTTAGGAGCTGTATTTAGAAAAAGAAATTGAACATGAAATAGTCAAGAAAGTGTATCTAGCTGGAGCCAAAGGATCAAATTGGTAGACAAATTGTCTGCATGATCATGTATGTCCAATGTTTTCCACTGTTATCTCTTTGATATGCAGTACCTATCAAAATGGTAGAGGTTACTCTTCTTTGTAGCTTTGTATAGAGAAGTTTAATTCCATATGACCTTGAGATTGATTTTATTTTTAACAAATAACTTATATTCTGTTTGATGATACATCAGTATTCACACTTTCATTGCCATCAGATTTGGTTAAAGTCTTGTAAAAATCTCTAAGTTTAGGCTGATGGAGTGGATGTGGGTCACAGCTGTACTGTTTTGCTTTTAATTACGGTATGTCACCTCAGTAAAATCCTAGTTACTCACTTGTTTCAGATTGGTTGTTACCTAACAGCAATGAGTTATGATATTTTTCAGGTTCTCATATGAATTGCCTAGATTGAATTGGTATTATTATTGAACATTTTTATTCAATTCATGCCTTTTTTTGTTTCTTTACAGACAGGACATATACTTGATGTGCCGTGAGCTGAACATGGAGGACAGCGTGCACGATCTAATGGTACAGCTTGGGGCTGACCGTCATGGCAGAATCTCTTTTGAAGAGTTCTTACGGTGCCAGCAAAAGCTACGGGGCGAGATCAGGTCAGTGACGGATAGTTCACCTGCCAGACCACCGGACCACCACAGAGGTAGTATCAGTGCTGATGAGCTGTACCAGGACAGACTACAGAGGGCGGGCTCCCCGAAGATGGGCAGTAACTCTAGCCTTCCGCGAAGCGGGCATTTAGGTTCCTGGCCTGCTAGCAGTGATAACAGTTTAGGTAAGATTTGTTGCAAGGAATCTCTCATCTGTTAACTCATAGCATTCAATACCCAGTTAATGCCTTTTTGCCTCCCAACAGATTATGTAGTCTATTGAGGAATAGAAGGGCATTACATATATCCATAAACATAGAGTTTACGCCTTCCTGGCTCATATCAGAGAGTGTCATACATGTATACCTTAAGTTCTGGTATTTTTCCAGCTTGTTTTTTTGTGCATTAAAAATGGAATTGTCCTTTAAAAAATATCAGAATGAAATTTCATTCATCTCTCAAAATTACTTCTTTGATTCCACTTAGTCTATTTTGACAGATTTCATACTTGTCTTATGGGGGTCCTAGATATGGAGACCTACTTTTTACCCTGTGTGCCTTTGGGCTGCTACATTCTTAGGAAAAGAAGAAGAAAATGGTATCAAGAATGTCTTGCTCATGGAAGCCAAAAATACAGTTCAGGGCCACCTTTACGAATATGGAAATCGCCAAATTTAACAAGAAACAATACTTAACCACTGGCCCCCTGTCACTCATGTAATATTCCCTGATATAAGAATTCTTGAGATCATTTTTCCAACCTCCCACAAGGGGTAATGCAGAAGTGTTCATGCACGTTCACATATGGTGCAGTAAATAGTGGCATTTTTTTGGTGTGTATTAAATGAATGGCAAGTTAAGGCTCGTTCAGACGTACATGTATAAACTGCCGCAAAGAAAAACTGCCAAAATATATTAATGAATGGCAACTGTGTACTACAAGGGTCCTAAAGGGATTCAGTGAGCTCTATGTAGAAGATGCAGAAATGTGAAGCGTATGACATCAAAACCTGCGTCATATCTGAACAAGGGTTTAGGATGAAAGAATTTTGTTACATGCAACAAATGTCCTGCGCATACTCACCATCTGTATGTTAGAAGATACAGATAGGTGAAGTATATTGTGCTTTTATTATCATTCATTGTTTTTCCAATGCTGTGATTAACCTTATCATACAATATGTGAACGTGCCTTTATTGGTTGAGAACCCATGTTGAGAATACCCCATGGAGAAAACAAATATTGAGCACCCCGAGACCAGTATCATATATCAAACCTAATACCCATGAAGTATGAGCATTATGAAGAATCTTTATAAGTTCTATTTATTATGGAAATACTGAGGATTTTTTTGGTCAGAAATGAAAGATGACAAGGAGTCTTAATAATACCCCCATTTACTACCAAACAAATTGACATCATGCTCAATGGTATGTTGGCTACTTTATCCTGCACTTCTGCATGCACATGTACCACTGCTGTTGTTATTGCTGCTACTGCTATTCATAATTTTTTTCATATTTCTTTTATATTATTTATATTTGAAAAATTATAGTCTTTCTACATATTGGATTATAATCACATTTATTAATAATGGTCATTTTTATTGCAAGAAACTCTAACAAATGCCAAATATTTCATGTTGTTATTCAATCTAAATTGTCTATTTCACGGCGTAAAACCTGCGCATACCTCAACCACTTGCGAATTTGGAAGAGCTTTATTTGTACATGCAAAAAAAAAGACCAGACTCATGAAAAAAGTTGTCCTCATTAAGAGTTCATTATTAGGCCTATCCAACCCCAAAAGGATAAATCGCTCTACTTCTTGATATATGAATGACAAAGTGATTATTTGATGATGATTGATCGTTACAGGAGCATCGTCTACGGCGAGAGACAGTTGGGAGCGGGATTCTGGAGCTCGTGATCTCACTAGTCCGGAGCCAGGTACCTTCCTTCAGAAGCTGATGGACAGCGCCACCGCAGCTGGGGGAGGAGCCAACTTCCTGGAGCTCGCCAATACTGTGAGTACCTCCTGAGTGTATTTGAGAGAGGGTGAAAAGTGTGGCAGTTATGGAAATGCATTATGAATGCACAAGAGTTAGATAGGGAACAGTAGAAGGATAAACTTGCAAATGATTCTTTCAGGAAGAGAAAGATGTCTGATTTATCATTTTTTGATGAAACACATGATTTTTATTTGTATGTAATAGTTTGATGTCGGATGTTTTGGTGTCTGAAATTTTTTAAAAGTTGCATGAAAAGTTTTAGAAATGTTTGCGACTGTTACTTCATTCAGCCTGAACATTGGGGCATTATGCAAGTTTGAGATTATGTGTAGCAAGAGAAAGATAGAGAGAGAGAGAGAGAGAGAAAGAGTAAATTCCTATTTGAAAGCATCAATTTTTGTACGATTTTGTTTTTGTTGAATTTTTTAAGCTTTAATGTATGTTGAAATCAGTAAGAAAAAAATATGTAGTGGTTATGAATCAAACTGGAGATTCATATAACAATGTGATGGTGATTTATGTTTCTGATAAGTATGTTAATGATGGCAGTGCTAGGGAAAATTAAAATGTGAATGATGTATAGGAAATACTTGGAAAGAAGATGCGTTAAAAAGGTAAGTGATCAACTATTCAAGCATTTCTACATGTATAAAGTTATAAACACATGCAAACACACTTTTCTAAGAGTTTGCTTGTTGTATAGAGCCCTAAAATTAAAAACATTATCTCCTGGTAAAAGGTGGTATTACATTTTATCTCATTGATTCTGCTGCATAATGATACAAACAAAATAGGTATTTGCTGGTCATCAGAAATGATCTACACTGTAGATATTTAGTGTTGACAAAACACAAACATGCTCTACTGGTACATGTATAGTGACTTGACCTTTGGAGAACTTTGCATTTGTATATATTATTGTCTTGTCTATATTGTGTGGCTTGAAGTCTAGCCTTTTATTCCATTGTCACTCATTTCTTTAGTGACACCTGTTACATTACTAGAGTGCCATACATACTTATTCTGGCAAGCACATTCCACACCCTATGGGTTGGGATGTGCAACCACCTAGTGGTATAGCTTATACAGGCACATTACACTTGCTTGCTTTATTTGCCACACCTATTTTCATCACTTCTCCTGAGCTGTTCATATAGAGCACATGTATTCTGGAGAGTCTTGAATCGATCTACAGCAAAGCTAATTCAGCTTCATCTTAATTCTTGTCCTATTTCTTCGCTTGTTTCTCTACTCGGTTCTGAGGCCTTATTACTTTATAGAGATTATAAGTTTCTTCTTCTTTACTTAATTCGCGAAGAAGCGTCATTACTTTGTACATGGTCTTACATATTCTTTCTACGGGTGCTGTGCAATATTTGAACTACTACTTGTGATATAATATATGTTCCAAGTATCTGTACTCAACAGGTGTTTCTACGAGACAAGGTAGGAAAGGAATCTATTTCTATTTCTTTTATTTAGGCGATTAAATTCCCTAAACTGGTGACCCCGACGTGATCCAGATTTTTTTTCTTCTGTTGATCTAATCTACCTTGTCATCGTCATTATCATGCCTGATACCGATAGCAATGTATCACCTAGTGAGGTTTCTGAACCATCCCCTCAAGTCTCATATGTTAGCTTAAAGCTTCCACCATTTTGGGCACATGATCCTGATATTTGGTTTGCTCAGGTTGAGGCTCAGTTTCAAACTAGAGGTGTCTCAGTTGAGTCTACAAAGTTCGCTTATGTTGTCGCCTCATTACAACCAGAGGTAGCTCTAGAGGTGCGCGATATTTTAATTGCCCCTCCCCAAACAGAGCCGTACAAGATACTAAAAGCAGCACTGGTTAAGCGAACTTCTGTCTCTGAGCAAAAGCGTCTGAACAAATTGCTGACGAGTGAAGAGTTAGGCGATAGGTCGCCCTCCCAACTTCTTAGGAGAATGCAACAATTATTAGGCTCTAATACTTTGGAAACTAGTATACTTAAGCAATTATTTTTGCAACGCCTGCCAACCAATGTACAGTTGATTCTCGCTTCTACAAGCGATGATGTCAGCTTGGTTGCGCTAGCGGCATTAGCCGACAAAATTGTTGAAGTTGCTGGTCCGCCTACTATTTCACATGTCTTACCTAAAGAGGTACCAGCGCAGACTTACGCTTGCGCTACTCCCAATGACTCTGGTGAAGTACATCGACTTTCTACCCAGGTTGCTCAACTGGCTGTTCAGGTGCAAGCCTTGACTTGTTCTCTACAGGAGGACCGCAGAAGTCGCAGTGGACAGCGAGGCCCGAAGAATTCCGGCCATTGCCAATCAGCTTCCCGTAGCCCAAGTCGGCATCAACAACATGCTGGGGCTGAATGTTGGTACCACTGGAAGCATGGCAAACGAGCCCAGAAGTGCATAAGTCCTTGCTCATACTCAGCAGGACAAAGCCGCCCTGGATATGTCCAGGGAAACGGGCCCGCCAAGGAATAGCGGCGACTAATTCACTTGGCACCATTCAACCCAGTCGCCTTTTCTTTGTTCATGATAAACAATCAGGCACACGTTTTCTTGTTGATACTGGGGCCGAAGTTAGTATTTTCCCTCAATCCATGTTAGGAAAATCGGCAATGGTAAGTGCAACAAATATCCAACTTCAAGCTGTTAACAAGTCACCCATTAAGACTTTTGGCCAGAGATCTTTCACTCTTGATCTTGGGTTGCGGCGAGTTTTTCGTTGGATTTTTGTTGTCACGGACATACCTACACCTATCTTGGGAGCCGATTTCCTTGATAACTATGGACTATTAGTCGACATCAAACATCGACGGCTGATAGACACCACCACCACTCTTACAGTACAGGGAGTCGGTACATACACAGGCATCATTAGCCCGGTGTATGTCAAGCAAGATACTTCGGAGCGTTTCCACTCCCTTCTTCGTGAGTATCCTGACATCACCCGGGCAGTATACAAGCACTCAGCAGTCAAGCATACAACCACCCACCATATCCAAACTCGAGGCCCACCTGCTTCAGCTCGCCCTCGTCGGCTTGCTCCAGATCGGCAGCAGATTGCCAAGGCAGAGTTTGAACACATGCTTGAACTCGGCATTATCAGACAATCTGATAGCAACTGGTCAAGTCCCTTGCACATGGTTCCGAAGAAGACACCAGGGGACTGGCGACCTTGTGGAGATTATCGCATGCTTAATGCTCGTACTATTCCTGATAGATACCCTATTCCTCATTTGCAAGATTTCTCTGCGTCACTTAGTGGCAAGACAATCTTTTCCAAGATTGATCTCATCAGGGCATATCATCAGATCCCAGTCGAGCCTAGCGATATCCACAAGACAGCTATAACCACCCCTTTTGGATTATTCGAGTTTGTTAGGATGCCGTTTGGCCTTCGCAATGCAGCTCAGACATTCCAAAGATTGATGGATGATGTCACTCGCGGTCTTCCTTTCGTCTATGTTTATCTAGACGATATTCTTGTAGCTAGTACTACCAAAGACGAACACGAGACACATCTCCGTTTACTCTTTGACCGCCTGCAAGAGTATGGAATCATTCTCAACCCCGCTAAGTGTCAGTTCGGAGTACCTTTACTGTCCTTTCTAGGGCATAAAGTTGACTCGGAAGGAATACAGCCACTTAGTGACAAGGTGAAGATCATCCGTGATTTTCCGATACCTACATCACTTACCAAACTACGAGAGTTCCTCGGGCTGATCAATTTCTACAGACGGTTCATTCCGCGGTGTGCAGAAGTGCTCCAGCCTCTCACGGATCTGTTGAAAAATAGATTGAAGAAGAACCAACCAATCACCCTAGGTGAACAAGAACTTTCTGCTTTCAATCAGGCTAAAGATCAGTTAGCTAACGCTGCAGTTTTAGTTCATCCTAGAATTGATGTTCCTCTATGCCTGTTGGTTGATGCATCTGATGTGGGAGTTGGGGGAACTATCCAACAGCTGGTAGATGGTATTTGGCAACCGTTGGCTTTCTTTTCTAAGAGACTACAGCCTGCCGAGACTAAGTACAGCACTTTCGGTCGGGAACTGTTAGCAGCCTACCTCGGTGTAAAGCACTTTCGACATCTACTTGAAGGTCGCACATTTACCATCTACACGGATCACAAACCTCTCACCCATGCTTTGAATTCAAAGCCTGACCGACACTCACCTCGTGAAATCCGCCAGCTTGATTTCATATCCCAATACACATCTGAGATACACCACATAGCAGGAAGGGAGAACACAGCAGCAGACGCTCTCTCCCGTCTGTGTATCGACAGAGTTGATTCATCCTCGGTCATAGATTTTGCAGCCATTGCGAAAGATCAAGAGGATGATAGTGAGGTACAGGACTCCTCGCTTCAGCTCAAGTCTATATCGCTTCCTGGTTCTCTTACTACCATGCTATGTGATGTTTCGACAGGTGTTGCTAGACCCCTTGTTCCAGTCAAACACAGACGAGCTATTTTTGACGCCCTCCACGGACTATCCCATCCTGGGATCAGGGCCACTCAAAAGCTCATCACGGAACGTTTCGTTTGGCCTGGTATTAATCATGATATCAGGAAATGGGCCAGAACATGTCTTGAATGCCAGAGATGCAAGGTGCATAAACACACAAAAGTTCCACTTGGCACTTTTACCTCACCTGATGCACGTTTCTCTCATGTGCACATCGATCTTGTAGGCCCACTTCCTACTTCAGAGGGTAACACGTACCTTCTTACTTGTGTGGATCGTTTCACCAGATGGCCAGAAGCTATACCTATCCCAGATATCACTGCGGATACTGTAGCACGTACTTTTGTGGCCAGATGGGTAGCGGTGTTTGGTGCTCCAACTACTCTTACAACAGACAGGGGTAGACAATTTGAGTCAGCACTCTTTCTTGCTCTCACTAATCTTCTTGGCACTAAACGCATTCGCACAACAGCATACCATCCGGCAGCCAATGGGCTTGTTGAGCGTTTTCACAGGCAACTCAAAGCCTCTCTCAAGGCGCATAACACAGTCCGTTGGACTGAGGTCCTTCCCTTGGTATTGCTGGGTATACGTACAGCTATCAAGTCTGATCTGGGATGTTCCGCAGCAGAACTCGTTTTTGGTACTACGGTCATGCTACCGGCCCAGTTTGTGTCTCCTTCACAGACTGACTCTGCTGGCGATCCAGCTAATTACGCCCACAGACTGAAGAGACTGACGCGTGAATTACATCCCACCCCTACTCGCAAGCAACGAGCTACCCCTACACAGGTACACCCAGAGTTGCATTCCTCATCCCACGTCTTTTTGAGGGTTGATGCAGTCAAGGGGCCCCTTCAACCTCCTTACAGGGGGCCTTTTCGAGTCATTCAACGCTCTGACAAGTTTTTTACTATTGATTACAATGGTAAACGTGAAACTGTCAGTGTTGAGAGACTTAAACCAGCTTTCATGGAGCAAGATCTCCCTGCTCAATCTAGGAAGGATCAAGGTCCACCTATCCAAGTCCCTCGGCAATCCAACTCCGCAGACTTAGCATCGGATCCTGCAACCTTAGCATTGGATCCTGCTCCGTTAGCACTGGATCCTGCTCCGTTAGCACTGGATCCTGCACCGTTAGCATTGGATCCTGCACTGAAGCAGAACACTCCCGAGATTCGAAGGACCAGGTCGGGTCGTCAAGTTAGATGGCCGGTGAGGTTCGTGGACTTTTTCGAAATCGGGTGAAGCATATTAAACTTACTGTGTTTCAACAGTATTGCCTTATTTTCATATTTTCAAGTCAACATGCATGTAGGTCTATATTTCCTCATCGATTTGTTGCTACTTTTCATTCGACAACAAATCTAGAGGGGAGCTACTGTAGTGACTTGACCTTTGGAGAACTTTGCATTTGTATATATTATTGTCTTGTCTATATTGTGTGGCTTGAAGTCTAGCCTTTTATTCCATTGTCACTCATTTCTTTAGTGACACCTGTTACATTACTAGAGTGCCATACATACTTATTCTGGCAAGCACATTCCACACCCTATGGGTTGGGATGTGCAACCACCTAGTGGTATAGCTTATACAGGCACATTACACTTGCTTGCTTTATTTGCCACACCTATTTTCATCACTTCTCCTGAGCTGTTCATATAGAGCACATGTATTCTGGAGAGTCTTGAATCGATCTACAGCAAAGCTAATTCAGCTTCATCTTAATTCTTGTCCTATTTCTTCGCTTGTTTCTCTACTCGGTTCTGAGGCCTTATTACTTTATAGAGATTATAAGTTTCTTCTTCTTTACTTAATTCGCGAAGAAGCGTCATTACTTTGTACATGGTCTTACATATTCTTTCTACGGGTGCTGTGCAATATTTGAACTACTACTTGTGATATAATATATGTTCCAAGTATCTGTACTCAACAGGTGTTTCTACGAGACAAGGTAGGAAAGGAATCTATTTCTATTTCTTTTATTTAGGCGATTAAATTCCCTAAACTGCCCTCACAGTCCTGATCTGCAACAATGTACACACAAAAGTCTACAGTATCAAATGCAATGCTTGATGACTTGATATTTCCAGGGTATATTGTAACTAGCAACTTTTCCAGCTTTTGCAGTGTGCCAGTGAAGCAAAAATTGAACACTGCCATCTGTAGCTCATATACAGAAAATACCAGCTACAGTGTAAACAACTACATGGAGACGCGCAGCAGCAATTATCATGTTATGTTATTATCCAATTATCTCTTTCAATGTGCATTTTTATCATTTACATGAAGTCGGGAGAAGGTCTTAACGTGAGCTCGGATGCAGAGTGTATTATTGTAGGCTTGGAGATTGATTCCCAATAAGATTAGTTCGGGACTTCAGGCCTACATTGAAATGGAAATGTTAATCTGTGGCTATAAATCCTGTTTAATCTCCTGCCCCAGAAATGCAATCCATGAACCAGATAGTCGCTCCGTCACAAGTGGTAACATGGCGTATCGTAGTATGCCCAATCACAACAAGCAAATTGTCAACTCGCGTAGCGGCATTTTCTCTGATAGTGATCCCCACTTCATGTTTTGACAGAATTACGGCCCCGAGATGCAGAGAGATGCAGGGGGTCATCTTACATAGGACATAGGGCGCTTGACTTTGTCCCAAGTACTCATACACAGACAGTCTATCCCTCTTTGTCTGCTTTGCTGTTTATGTTATAAATTCACTGAACATACTGAACCTCGAAGGAGGGTTCGCGATTCAATCAAGTTCCAGGAAATTCAATTTCTTAGTTCGTTTCCAAATGTTTTCCTGAATTAAGTTGTGATGAATCGGCATATTCGCATTGTTTTTTGGAGGGCATTGCAAGTTCATGGAGATGTATCAACAACTTGATTACCCAAAATATTGTCAAAATAAAAAGTCTCAGATACTTCTTTAAAGCTTTTAATATCACAGATTAAATATAAGTAAGATATTTTTATGGACGTAGAACAAGAATAAAACAATTGCAAGTAATCATGGCTGTTTCAAGTAGATGTACGCATCTTGATTCTTGCCAGTTGTTCATTTTTATAAACTACATGTACAGGTATTAATTGTAGAAATAAGACATGTTATTATAATGAAACAATATTGTAGCATCTTTTTAATTATGTTATTTAATTTTATTTATTTTGCAATGCTTTTTATTAGTCAGTGCTTTTCTTGTTGATCCTTTTTGTAAAAGGAGATTTAAAAAGGTTTGCCTGCTGCACTGATTTCATTAAGATCTTGGATGCAGAAGCTCAGGCTAATTTTGAAAGGTTTTAGAGAAGTGCAGGAGCATTTGACATTTCAAAGACTTAGGGTAATAGTAGATAATTAATGAATTGGACTTCCGAGGTTTAACAAATGTCTCAGTAGAGACGAAGACAGAAGTTACTTTAAATAGTAGTTATCGATTCATTGTATGGGAAAACATGAGATGCAGGGGCCTACAGTATGGGAGTCTTTCGGGTGAGAGAGGGAGAAAGAGAGATATATGTTGAAGGAAAATGGAGAGAAACATACAAATAATCCAGACAGATAGTAAATAAATCTCTGTGCCAGAAGTACATTCAGGTTTAGATTTCAAGATTGGGAAAATTAGAAACAACATGTCACACAGTACTTGATGTCACACAGTACTTCATAAGCACTACATGTTGGTCATCAAAAATTTGTTCCTGATATTTGTTTTCTAGAAGTTGCATAGTGCAGACAGGAATTTTCCAGACAGTATCCAGGGCTTCAATTTGTTTTTTACTTCATAAGTGGGCCAGATTTAAATTTGAGGATCTGCATGGATGGGACCCAGAAAATGTTGAACTTATTTTGGGGGGATCTGGATTTGGGTTTTGGTTGCCCATAGGTCCTGAGTGTCTGTTAGTGTCTAGCCATGTGATGTGATAGTCAATAATATCCCTGCAAAATATTTCACTAATATTACACTATTGGAGGTGGAGTATTTCTACCTTTTGGTAACCTTATTGTGATAATAGCACTCCATACATCAACAGAAATATTCTGTTGGTTAGCAGGTTAGGTCATGTTACAAAAATCATAAGAAAAGTCATTTGTCAAGCTCCTCAAGTGACGGTCTGCAGTTTTGAATCTTCCAGACAGGGAAAAAATTAATATTTATTTTTCGGGGGCTACTTTTCAAGCTTGCCTGCATGAAAATTACATTCTAAAACTTGTTTTGCATTGAACTCTATGCAAATTTACAGGGGCTCTTTTCTTATTTTCGGGGGCTATTTTGGGCATTTCGGGGGCTAATTCGCCCTGAGCCCCCGTGTATTTTTTTCACTGCTTCCAGAGCTTTTGATGGTTTTCTGAAAAATAACTTCCAGGTGATGAATATTATCTAGTCTGGATAAAGTTAGTCAGATATGTTAGATTTTAACACCTCAATGCAGAAAATGACTTTTGAAATTGCCACTTTATTGGTTTGCTCATGCAGTACTTTGTGATAAGGTTTCTGAATTAGAGGTCCCTTTTGGTCATGTAATATAAAATTTGCCAAGAATAGTGAAGTGGTTGTGAAATTTGAGGTGCCTGGGGGTGAATTTTTCATTCCTGTCAAACTGTTTTACTGTTAGCATTGTGAGTAAATCAATGTTGTAATGTATCCTGTTTTGAAAATTTAGTTTGGATTTGAGTGGAATCCAATATTGATGTCATTACTTTGCAAATTTGGTGTAAGTGCTCGCTCAGAAACCTCACCTGTCATTGGCCTTGCTAGGTCTGTTATCCACAATTCTACGAATGTGCATGTTTTGTAAATCCATCTGTGTCTTTCTATTTCTGTCACATCAATTTATTTATTTCTTACATTATTTCTTTCCCTCCATCATGGCCCAATTCTCCTTCTTTCTCCAATCTCTTGCACACTTCACTTTCAAATGGATCATTTTCTATTATTTACAATTTTTTTGTTGCAACTCGATTTTAAAGTGATCACATAAACACAAGTCCAAACCTATTTCTTTTGAAAGATAATCAAACTTTTCAAACATTTTGTTCAACCTATAGCATTGCAAGATTGTATGAACAAAATGTAGAACCTTTCTTGTATTGACTCAACTTTTAAAACACTCAATTTGTGTAAACCAGACATTTTAAGCACACTTGCATTTCCAACCCATTATCATCACTTTCTAATTTCTTTTGACCCTCCTTTTATAATTTAACATTTCATTCAGTGTTGGTGAATGATGGGTCAAGCCTAGATTGAACGTGGATGAGATGGCTAAATGATATTGCTGATTCAGTTATTAATAGATAACAGAGCTTGCAGAAGTATAATATTTGGCCTTGTGACATGCCTTTGAATTATCTTGTTTGAAAGGTGAATACACAACGTAATTCAATCTGTCAACATATTCATATTAGCATGTTGAGAGACATGAACAATGTTTCTCTGCATAGAATCAGCAGTAAATGTCCACTATATTTATATTGCTAGCAGGAGATCATGATTTGTTTCTCTTTGGTGGGAGTAATAGGTGAGCTCTCTTGACTCTCAAACTAGGGGTCCTGGGTTCAGCCCTTCCCAGATGCTTACACCCTTGGACTAGGCATTTCATCCACATTTGTTTCTCTTGACCCAGGTGAATTATGTGGGTACCTGACAATGCACTGAGGGTGTAGAATTTATTAGTGATTGTCAAAGTGAAATGAGATTTCAGTGCATTTGATGTGACCAAGGCAAAAGTAAGGATTTTCTGAATGTCGTCTTGTAGTAAAAATTTAATCTTTAATTAAATATCAGCTTACAATGTTTTGCATTAAGTTGATGTAATTATACAAGGTTTTCACGAGACGAAAGGCAAATCTTTGTTTTTAAACAAATGCTCTTTTATACCCCTTCAAAACTACAGTAAAAATCAAACAGATATCAGAGTACTCGTTAAAATGTACCCTTTCTGTTATGGAACCCAAGAGGGCTGTTTGATTGTTTGGGGATCATCATGACACGCAACTTCATAAAGGTCACATTGCTTTACCCAGGGAAAAGTAGAAAGGTGAAGACAGAAAAAATGAAGCGTTAAGCCCATTAGATACTGATTTGTTTTCTGATTTAATTGGCATGTCATTGTTGTGATAAAGATGACAAGGGATAAAGTAGGAGGGGGGGGGGGGGGTCTAGGAGAAAGGTGATAAGAGGCGGGGAACAGATACATAGAAAAATAGAAATGTGATGTTTAGCCAATTTAAAACTTGGCACATTTGTTAATCAGCAAAACTTGTTCTGTGGATTAATTTATGTGTCATTGTAACAGAGATGATGAGGGTTAAAAAAAAAGGGGGGGGGGGGGTCCTAGGGGAGGGTGATCAAGGGATGGGGGAAAGGGATGTCAATGTGATTCACAGTTCCCTCCTCCCCGCACCTTTGAGAATAGAGGCAGTAATTCTGCGCTTCAGACTTTGTCTATCTTCTTCATTGTCATTGCTGGACGATTCTAAACTTTAAATTGTCTGTGTTCAATGATCACAGATGAGATACAGATGCCAGCTTCTCATCTCTGATAACATGCTGGCTCCACACTTTGGATTGCTAGGGTGTATAATCCCATCAGCATACATGTAGATACTTTCAATTAATTTTTAGAGGACTGGTACACTTTAAAGTAACCTGAACATTCTTGTACGTTTAAAAAATTCACAGTGTTTGACTGAAGGAGAGCATTTACAAAATACACTGAAATAAATTCATATTTTCATCACAAATGGTGTTTTGATGATATTTTATGTACATGAGTTAACTCTCTGAAGGAAGGGCCTTGGGTTTTTTTATGGTAATTCATAAGACGTGTTTGTAATTTTGGAAAGCACTCGCGTGTGTTTGCATGTGCTCCCATAAATGGTGTTTTTAAACAAAATATAAAAAAAGATCAAAACTTGTCTTCTCTCTTTAATGTTCATATATGAAATGTGTTCATTGTAGAAGATAATCAAGTGATGTGATGTAAGAAGCAAGAGAAAATTTGTGTCAGTTCCTAGGGAACACCCATGACAAGTCCAGGAAATCACTGTCCTTCAATCTTTACTTTCTGTGCCAATATCTGCCAAGTTCTTGCTTCAAACGCCAAAATTAAGAATTTGTATTTTGACTTTGATACAGTTTGAATTAGAAGACAGTGAGCAAAACTTCATGAAGAAGACATTTTATGCTTGCCTGTGTCAGTATGAATCCAATGAAATATATGGTAAAGAACACACAAAAAATATGTCTTGTGTTGAGGCAATAACCTCTTTTAAGAATATTACAATTGTGGTCTTTGATTAGCATGTTGAACCCCTGTTGAACTCCTGTCACTATCAGTCTTTTGACTCCTGTAAATGTGGAAGATTCCAAATATTTCACTTCTTCATGCGCAAGATACTTTGTAGCATAATATAACAACTAACAAAGTGATGAGTTGACAGTATTTCTAGAAAATATGATTCAAGAAGAACACTCATGACATCT
Source organism: Strongylocentrotus droebachiensis (assembly GCA_035222895.1). NCBI lineage: Eukaryota > Metazoa > Echinodermata > Echinoidea > Camarodonta > Strongylocentrotidae > Strongylocentrotus > Strongylocentrotus droebachiensis. Next base: position 29,876 of record JAVYIG010001950.1, read on the forward strand.
TCAGGATGTTCTCTTCGGTCTATCTCTCTATCTCTTGCACCTTCTGCTTGAAATTCTGAATAAAATGCCAGGCTGTGAGTTTCGTTCAAATTTTGATGTGTGCTCTTGACTTCCCATGTCCAAATTGACGACTCATCATGCGGGAAAAACAGTTGGTGTTTTATCTGAAGACATAGTGATGTATATAGGGTTGTGGTTTTTTTATTTTTATACAGTAAATGCTGTTAATCAAGGTTATTTGTGTATGCGGTTGATTATCATTGAGCCTTATTAACTAATGATTGAACAGGAAAGCAAGATGGATGCTTGTTTGAGGATTCATAGATGGTTACTTGCTAACTGTCTCTGCTTGCACTCTCCAGACACATTTTCCATCCAATGATTTCCCTCTAGAGAGCCTCATGAAGGCTATCCAGGAAAGTGGAATTAGAAGAAAAAGCTCACAAACAAACATGAAATCATGTTCCAGAGATCCAGGGACCTGCTACGCATAACATATTTCTAGTGTGAGTGCACAGCTCTTCTTCATAAGTTTAGTCTGAAACAAATGGTATTCTCTTTTTTTTTTAAACTACACTGTACAATGTTGATTTTGTTTTGTTTAGAATTGCCTAATTTGAAGGACTATATTGATGCCCCATTTGTAAGATTGAAAATCTTTATTAGACTGATTGCTCAAGGATATGAGTCGATTAAAAGACCTACTCATTTGAGAAGAGTTTTTAGGTAAGGCTACATCATAATTAAAATCTTAAAATTATTCATTCATAAGCACGTCTTTGATTGATCTGCTGAGAGTCAGAAGGGAATGTTAAATCATACATTCTATCACAGATTTAATTTCCCCCTGGTTTTCAACAGATAAGATATGATTTTAGAATGGCTATAAAATGTGCAAAGGTTTCTCTAAAAAATGAAAATAATGGTCATATTGATACGAGCCCTTTTACACGACCTATAATTGTATAGTTTATTAAATGGCTGTAGAATTAATGTTTCACACAATGTACGTGTAGATTTTCCTTGTGTGAATAGGTAGGGGGTGACTTTTCATTGGGTGCCAAATATGATGGAGAGTCTATTTTCAAACTAACTTTTCTCAGCAGGCTACCTAACCTGACTCATTAAACATTCAAGACCTAAGGCAAGGCAAAAAACAAATTATGGTGAAGAGCAGTCTTAATTAGTTAATCTAATTGCCATTTATCTAGGGAAAACAAAATCTGAGAAGGATGCCCTGGTTCTGGGTAATCAAAATGATCAAGAAAGAATTCATGGACATTTTAAAGAGAGATGGAAGTGATGGATGGTTTTATAAAGTCCTGGTTGTCTAATTCAAAGTGATGCTAACTTCCTGAAGGATGTACAGTATTCCCAAACAGGTCAGGATCGTATTCATGTCATGGTTGAATTAGCATTAGAGATAGCATGCATGTCGTTGACATTTCAATTCATTAATTATCCTCATTTGGTGAATTGGAATGAAGGCCTGTTGTCCTTCTTTCTCTGGTTTTCAGATTCTGATTAGCATCGATGTCCTCTTGAGTTTGGAATAAATTCATAACAACACTTGATGTTTTATTCAGTTTGCATTGGGCCATATTTTGTAATTTAATGGAAAGTAATTTGAACTCTGATTTTAACTGTAGTTGTATATTTTAGAGTAGTATATTTAGCATTCAATTTTCAAATTAAGTGATTTATGATCCTCGTAATTTAGAGGTTATTAAATCAATTTCTGTGAAGTCTGTACTTTTGAGACAACTCAGTAAACGGTATAATTTGATCATCAATTTTGTAAACTAATATCTGCAATTAAAAATGGGATAAAATTATACCTTTCATTATATCTGACTGAGACAGATAGCATGAGCAAAGGAGTTTAATATGAAGTTCAAAAGACAATGAAGTTGATAACTCTTTACTTAAATTTGTTAGTTTAGGCAGAAAGTTAATTGCTGAAACTGTTCAAAGATTATAGAATTGTAATTCAAAGTGCATCCTTCTCTATTTCTTTACTGTTTCTTTTTGAGGTGGGATGGTAGAGGAAATTAGGGGATCTAAACTAGAACATCCTTTATCATATATATCCCACTTTCTCAAAGACCTGTTCATGAATGGACACTTACTTCTTATACAGATGTGAATGCACTATAATGGTTGACTCTTCAGTTTGAAGCCTGAACTTGTCTCATCGGACACCAAGTGTCAATTTGCTTAGGGTGGGCAGCGTTACAACCGATTCCCCAAAGGCTTTGCCCAAGAAATACATGCACAGCCCTCCAGAGTCAGTCAGGCGGAGACGAGTGAGATGCAGAGATGTGACAATTAACGGTGAGAAATTGCATGAATATCAATGGAACGGGCTTGTACGTCATGAATGTTGAAGGCCATGGCTGCAGTTTACCAGTTCCAGATGCATTTTTAATGTTTCATTACTGGTAGATGAGGTGGAAAAAGGAATAAGATTAGGATAGGAAACTTGGAGCTGACACAACTTCTTGCGCACATACTTATAGTAGACTTTTGTAGGTTTTCCTTTATACATGTATGGCAATTTTACCAACCATTCTTTGAATGTAATAAATTAAAGCACAATGTCTGACTGCAATGTAATTATATAAACTTCTGTACTAAAACATCTCAGCTGCAGAGAGATGAGAGTCTGAGAAAGTGAAGGACATAAAAGTAGATATTTCTATGCGATGAAAAATTTGACTGTGAGATAGGGAGAGAGAGAGGAAGAAAGAGACAGAGAGAGAACAGATGTAATCATAAAAATATTTTTCAAGAATTTGTTAATAGAAAACTAAAAAGAGAAAAATTATTATTTCTTCATACTGAAGAGATCCCTACATTGCTGAAACGTGAGAAGGAAAAGAGTGGGGCATTTCCTTGGAAACGTAGAACCACAGCGCTTCAAGAGATGTTCAGTTTATAAATCACAAATGACACATAGACCACACTGAAGCGTCAACCTTGACGAGTTGTGGTAAGATTGTAGTCAAATCAGACATAAAATCATGTCAACTTGACTATCGCCTCAAACATTAAATTAGAACATCAGGATATAACCAGTGTCACTTGTTTTTTGTCATATTCTAAGGAGTTCTTCTATTTGCAGAAGAGTCATTCATATTTTAAAGTGCATCTGTGCCATGATGTCTTTTTTGTCACGTTCAAGAAGCATGTTTGCATGCAATAGCTATGAGAGCAGGGGGGGGGGGGCACGTGCCCCCAATTGACAATGGAAAGGAAGAAAGAAAGAAAGAGAAAGAATGAGGAGGGCGTGTGCAATAAAAAGAAATAGAGAGAGAGAGAAATCGGCGGAAGGAGGGAGGCAACATGAAAAGAAGATATTACGACCCATCCCCACACCCTCCTCTCACTCGATGATGAAATCTCACATTTTATTCACTGATACCCCCCCCCCCCCCCCCCCCCCGCCTTGCCCCCTCATTCCCACAACAGTGCCTTGTAAATAAATGTTTGCTACATTGACAAGTTGACAACAGAATTGAACAATGTTTTTAACTCCCCCCCCCCCCTCCCTCCCCTCCCCTCCCCTCCCCTCCCCTCCCCTCCCCCGACTATCGCCTCCTCTTTCATTCTGTTTGTTTCTTGGTGTAAATCTCTACCGGTAATACTCTCCCACACGTCATCCATGAACCAGCGCCGATTATTGTCTCAGTTACAGTTGATCCTTTGGGTTTGTTTCATTAGTCATCTATCTCTGGGACTTGCATCTTCGTTCAGATTATGAGTATCGATGGGGGAATGGGATTATGATAATGGTGTCCTTGAGGGTATATTGTCTGTTGAGAGCTAAAAGGACCTTAATTTTGTGTCAAATAACATGAGTTAACATCTTTCTGGCTCTGATGTTAAACAGAGCAACTGATATATCAAGAGGATTAGATACATGATGGTGCATACTAATGAAGCTCTAGATTTTTTACCCGTCCCAAACGTTAATGACTTACTGTACAATCTAATTAACTTATCCACTGAAAAAAAAACAGTATGAGTGTAATCAGTATACCTGTATACAACATGTGCCATGCAGGTCTTAAAAAAAACGCTCATCATGACTTCATGTCAAGAAATCATGTCGAGGAAGATCAGATTTTAAAAAGACATGTTTCGAAATTCAAAGTATGTTTTAAAAAAATGCAACCGGTCTATCATTCAGTACACCATCACATAGTTTAACATCTGAGGGTGATTAACTATCAGTCATTGCTTACAGTGTAATGTCAAGAAATAGTTTTTTAGAAGATCAGTTTACAAAAGTTTTGTTTGGGAAGACTTTTCATTCCAGCTTTGGAACCCTTGGATCACCTAAGAACGTATCACCTTCATCATTTTACATCATAAAGTTCTATGTTTCTGAAGATCGAATCATCAATCATTACTTGATATGAATATTTGTCATTTTAGACGAAAATCAGTTGGCAAAGAGATATGATTCCTTGTTCCTATGACCGGGACCAGCTACCATTTCAGATAAAAAAGAATTTAGACATTTCATCTTGTGCCGACCACGTTACAGGGTATACATAGGCTGTATGGTAAAGATTGAAAGAGTGGGGGTGGAGGGAGGGGGGAAGTTTACCTTTTCATAGCTAGACTGATGCAAATTAGCCACATTCCTGCCATCTCATGATGAGAGAGGTAATCCTGTCTGAGCTCACAGCTCCTCTCATTACAGATCATCACTGAGCTCACTTCTTACAGGGACTTATGATGGGATGGGTGGATGAGAGATAGAGAGAGAGAGAGAGGGGGAGGAGGGGAGAGAGAGAGAGAGAGAGAGAGAGAGAGAGAGGAGGATTTTACACCACTCCTGCATAAAATAATTTAGATCAATTTTGCTTTAGAAAGTTGAAAAAGAATGCTCTGGAGAAAATCGACAATATCTCACTGAGGTCTTAGTTGTATTTCTATATTTTTTTAAAAATAATAACAAATTATTTTGCACTGCCCCACTAATATTAGGAGGCTTTCCTATTTGGTGGGCATTACTATGGGATTTATGGAAAATTGCAGTAATGTCAATACATTTTTGTAGAATATTGAATATTGAATATTGAAAACTGCAATGCCATGCATATTACTATGGCCATAGAAATGCCCTCTTGGGCCAGTTTGTACCCTGTAGTGGTAATTGAATCCACATAGCACCTACATATCTTAAATGAAGTAATCTTTTAAGCTTTTATTTTTAAAAGAGCTAGTTTATAAAATTCAAATTTACTTCTGATCAAGAGGATCAAAGTTTTACGCATGATTCACCAATATTAATAGGAGATGTAATATGCCTTCACTATTTATTATTGCAATGTTGTGTGAACGGAAAAGCAGTGTGGATGTACATGTATAGTCAGGAATAAACTGCTAATAATGAGGATCAGAGATTTTAGCTCCTTTTCCCTGAGGGATTTGTCGAGTATTTGCAGATGATAGAATGTATAATTGTGTCTTCTCTCAGATAGTCGATAGGGAAGTACACACCAACAAACAAATTCTGATAGAAAGATACATGTACATGTAAAAGCTATATAGGAAGAAATGTATCTTATATATGATGAATGTATAATGGAGCTCAGTGAGTAAATTTCTTTGTTGTTGAATGAAAACAACGTAATGCTTCACTCTGTATTAGAATATGAAAACAAAGATAAGAGATTTCATATTTACGTGTTGATTGTTGTTTCCCATCTTTGGCCCATGTCATGCTCCCTAAGTAATTACAGAATCATCTTCATGAATATGTACATGTATAGTACATGTGCAGAAAGAGTACTGAAACCAACAAGCAATTAAGTGTTTGGATTGAGCATTCCACTGGGCTAACTTCTAGAGATAGTCCATTAGTCTGCTTCCAATAGTACCCAGGGCTCATATTCACAAAACCTCATTAAGCCTAGTTGTCAACTAACTGTACTAGCCTATGTAATTAGTTGACAACTAGTCTAGGAATTGATTTTATGAAAATGGACCCTGGTGATTAAATAGAATGAAATAGATAGAAAATAAAACAACAAATTTAAATTCACAAGAATGTCTTAAGATTTTTGCTGGAGCATGTTTTATGTTCGCTCTCAATTGGAGCGATCTAGTCAATAACAGTATTTCTGAGTGTGAATGGATTCCAAGTGATGTCCTAAATGCAGGTGCTGTGGGAACTAGTTCTACATGGACCACACTAGTGCTGTAGTCAAACGTTTAACCGTCCGGTATCCGACCGCCCATGGCGGATTCCGTTTTCAATTGGACGGTTTCGTTTTCCCTTTTTTTTTTTTTTTTTTTTTTTTAATATTTTTTTTAGAGTTTCGATTTATGCCCCTCCACCTGGCGCTATGCCTGGCAATGTCTCCCAGCTCAGTTATCTGTGTGTTGACTCACCACTCTGAAACTAGAACAACACTTCAATTTGTCTTTCATCTTGGTTTGAAAGAAATCTTTGTAATAGATCTCAATATGTATTTTATAATAATAATTCATCCTACTTTTACACACCGCGTATACCACAAGGTTCTATCCTAAGTTCTCTACTGTTTTTAATGTACATTAATGATCTTACACATTCTTCTAAAAAATACATTTTTACTATTTGTGACAAGTTCACAAGCACAAATCGGCGCCTTCAAATGCAGCTCGCAGTTAAATGAAAGTCCTTTTTTTTTTTTTTTTTTTTTTTTAAATCGTTTAACCGAAAACCGTCCGATTTTGACTGGCGGTTAAACGGAATTGGAGATATCCGTGATGTTACAGCACTAGACCACACACAGTTATGGAAACATATTAGCATGCATTTTGTCATTTGTAGTTCCACCTATTGTCTAGTTATCTTCAGTAGATATGAAGACTACAGGTATATAAAAACAACCAAAATCATATGTTCAGTTCACATTTTGTCATTCTTTTTTCTTGATTAATCATTAAAAACATTTACAACTTATGTCCGAGTCCTTAGGCCACTCTTTATGACTGGACTGAAAGAAAGCTGGACTGATTAGTTGGTCTACATCCAATTTTTCGGATTAGTCAACCAGAAAAGCATTCTTCTTCGAAACGTATTCATAGAGTTTGCTTGACTGATGATATAAAAGGACTGTTAATATTAAGTTTGATACCATACTCCTTAGCTCAAGTTTGAAGTGCCGTCACAGAACTTGTCACAGTTCCTTGAAAAACAAAACGAAATCAACTGTAAAATGACATGCATGTTCGCTGCTCCGGTAATGAAGCATATTGTCTTACGGGTAGTTAGAAAGAAAAAAAAGTGTGCGTTTTCATTGCGTGAAAATGTCATCGTCATAGAGTTACTTGCTTCGTAGATTCAGGTCAAATCTTTTCTCCATCTTCCGTGTCTTGGAGACCTGATATGTGATGCTGATGATATTATTAAATTTCCATAGATAATGAAATTTGACACTTATATGATTTTCATGGCAGTCATATAATTCCTAGGTGGGTGGGAATTGCGAAGGAGGAGTATGGCAAGTATATCCGCAATTTCCGAATCGTGTGGCTGGGCATGATTAAGTGTTTTCATTTCTTGGGGGATGAGTTTCATGTAATCCATGCATTTCATGTGCAATCAATATAAAAGAGATAAAGGGAAAAGTAGAGAGCTTTTTTGAAGGGAAAAAAGACAAACAAGGTAGCAAGAAAAGAAGAAAATATTGACAGAAGTTAAGGACAAATTTCTTTGTCTAACAACAACAATCGTGGTATTTCTGATGCATTCTATAGAAGAAAATGGATGTTATCAATACTCTTTTTTTTTCATTGACATTCAGCCAAGTTTTGTGAATCTTTATTGAAGTACAGGAAACCACTTTTGTTATTTATGTCTAGCTCAATATGAGGCTTTGATGATTGTAAACAAATGGTATGGATTTCAGTAATGATACAGAGAAATCTAATAAAAAATGATGTGAGACTTTTCATTACCTTTAATTGGCATAAATTGACATTTAGAGAAAGACAGAGAGTAGTAATTATCCTAGTAATGTAGGCCTCACATAGTTTGAGAAGTCACCCTGCCACTCTTTCAGTTTTGTTTCATCATATGAGGCCGCTACGTATCTTTTTCGATGTTTATCACCAAAATGACACGTGTCTCTCTCATGTCACCTCCACTTAATTCAAATCTGATTCTTTTCCTGGGCATGTGTCTGATGTCACATGACCTGTCTATATGAAGCAGTGTGAAATTAATAGTTCCTTTGGGCCATGTTTTTGTAACTACAAACATTTTAGCATTTTGAAGAATATACATCATAGTTTCATTCATCCTGAATCACAGAGATGATTCAGTGGCGGTCTGTGGGTTTCAGGCTTGTTTTGAAATGATATTATTAAATATTGAAGATGGAAAGAGGGATGGAAGATAATTTGGAGGCAGATCTCATTGTAGCAAGCCAAGCAAAGTCATGAAGACAAATTAAAATCAAAATATTTATAATTTCCAATACTTAGTAAAATATTTCTAACCAAATGAAATACATAATGTCTTGTGAAATGGAGCATAAAAATACAAACAAAAACAAAATGTGCCTAGTTCTCTCATTGCTTACAACTTGTTTTGCTTGGAATGATTAAATTATTTCATTAAAGTAAATGAGAAATTATTCAAGTACATTCTTTAGTTGCATGAAGTGAAGAAAAAATACAAATCTAGTGCTGTATATTTGCACCCCCCCAAAAAAAAAAACAACAACAACACCCTCCCCAAAAGATGAAGGACAGTAGGAAATACGAGATGTGAGATTGGCATTATGTTCCCCTTTTTTCCACTGTGTTTTGATGATTCTTTTACAGATGAGGTAAACTATATTGAAGGGAAAACTGTGAGAAAGGATATGACCAACAATACATCTGTCAAAAACATTGAAACAATGAAGCTAACAGGTTATGATTTACAATTGAACTTTGTCCAAACAAGGCTGAGCAGCAGACTGTTCTCAAGCTCTGGCCAGAAATGATTTAAATTTTCAACAATCTCAAGAGCAAATTTGTGTAATGGGGATTTCTTGTTTCCTCTTGGCATGATTCAAGTCTCTCTCAAAGTGGAGAAAACAAAAAAAATGATGTCTGATTGAGTCATAATGGGAGTCAATCTGTCTGCGGCTCTTTTTGGTTGCCGGGGGCGACTATCGGACAAAGCGTGATTGTCTTCTCAGTGGACGGATGAGTAATCATTAACAATAGAGAGCTGTCTCTTCTGATTTAGATCTGGGCATTCTAGAACTACCCTGGGTACAGAGAAGCCTCCATCCCACTGTCTCACTCTTGCAGGCAACAGAAGGGCATTTTGAGGGGTCTTCCAGGGGTGCGGAAGAAAGTATAGCCTCCATTCATTTGCTCTACTCACAGGCTTCAATTTAGTGATCCCTTTTCTAGGGGACTTGGAGGGGTACACTGAGAAGTCTTCATTCTTTGGCCTCACTTATAAGCAGCACAGAAAAAGGGAAAGAGGAAGAGACATATACCTTTGGAGGGGGCTTTGGAGGGTTGCAACAGAGAAAGAGAACTTCCTTCATCTGTTTTATTCAAAGGTTGCTAGCAGAATGGATTCCCTTTGAGCCATTTTGAGGGATCTTTGATGGGGTACAAGAGAGAAAAGGGTCTCCATCCATCTATCTCACTTGCATGCAGAGAGAGAGAGAGGGATGTCTTTTTTTAGGGGTCTTTTAAAGCAAACTTAGCGTTACTACCGGTGCCATGGTGATATGCACCTCATTGTAACACATTCTCTTAATAAATTAGATGCTAATTTACGTTGCCAAAATTTAAAAAAATTGTTACTTTGATTTGAGTTTATTTATTTGTCTATTTATTCATTTATTTATTTACTCATTTTATTTATTAACACCTTAGGAATGACGTCCCCCTACCCCCATTCAAAATGCATTGCAATAACATCCCTTCTTGGAAGAGGGCAAGAAGGTTTGTGACTTGGCTATCAGTGATATCCTAAGCCCCTGAGAGAGACATCGCTTGGCATGAAGCGTGAATCATTCATGTTGCGTGACTTCCAGGTGAAAATCTGAATGACATTGTTTGTTTTCCCTTTCGATGTGAATGTACCCCTTCCTCCAACAACTTGTAGCTCATTTGTTGACAGAGCATACTTGCTAAAGATATTAATGTACAGAGTAGCCCAAAATTACAGCCAGGTTTAAATGATTTTTTTAATGAAATAACAGTTCATTTTTTGTGGGGGTGGGGGGGGGGGGGGGGCAGAAAACATTTATTAGTGGAGTAATGTATGAACTGGCATGCATTCAGAAATGCATATATACGTGAATTCTAGGCAAAGCCATGTTCCAGGTTGAAAGTTGTCTATGAAATTAATTGTACTGGAGAATGTTATGTGGAGAAAGGGATTTTTAAAAAGAGAGACCTATAGAATGAAAGACATACAAACAGAGATAGAGAAATATGCAGACACTGAGACACAGCTTAAGGAAGAAAAGAGAGAGAGCAAGAGAGAGAGAGAGAGAAAGAGAGAGAGAGAGGGAGAGACAGACGGACAGAGATAGAGAAGTGGATGAAGTGAAGGGGAGGACGAGAGCAAGTAGGGAGAAAGAGAGAGGAGAATAACAGAAGTAGATATACAGAAAAAGAGGGAGATAGAAAGAGAAGGTAAATTGAGAGAGGAGGCCTTTTGAAGAGGGAGATTATTAAAGAGAGAGAGAGCTAGAGATAGAAGGAGCGAGAATGAGCAAAGGTGATGGGGGAGGGAGGCAACGAGAAGGGTTACTGTAATCATATTTCATGCTTTTATAATAGTTGAGGCATGCATCATCATATTATCGATCAGGTAACCCCCTGTATATACATAAGCATGCCTAGCTAAGCCTCATCCCCCAGATAGATCAAGGGCATGGAAAACACCTGCCTTGAAATGGAATGAAAGACCCCTCAACCTCCAGGCTCCCTATTTCAACCCTAGCTATATATATATACATATCCCATTAATCATCGTTTTGTGTCATGCTCAATATTATATTTTAGGGAGCAGGAATTATGGAGAAAAACATTTCCTGGCAGGTAACCAACAGGTAATAAAGTCTTGTCAGGTGCTTCAGCTCAAAATGAATTTATTCAGTGAATTTGTTTCGTGCATTATCTGTAATCAAATTCCTGACTGCTGAAGGCCAAAACATGAATTTGAAAATCAGAAAGTAATAATCTAAAATGTATTTTAAAACTATTATTCATATATTTCGATTGGCTGAAAGCTTTTGAACAGTTATACTGCAGAGTTGCGCGTAAAATGGATGGTGTGTTGTTGATGTATACTATTTACTGCAACGTTGTGAATTAAATTGACAATGTCATTTGAAAATAATATGTATCAAAATAGTATGATGGGTTTGCAAATATCATAGATGGACCTGTATCATTTAGTTAAATTTTTTATTTTTAGTTTGTTTCAACATATGTCCTTTCATACTAAGATGTCTGCTGCTGATACACTTGAAATATTTACCTAACGAGTTCATTAATCATCATACTTCGATAGACTCCCAATATTATTTTATTACGAGTATCTTGAAGAGGAAATGAAATAAGGAACTATCCTAGGTCAGTTTATGCTTGGTGTACTTGAAGGTTCCTTCCTGGCTTTTTACCTCTTGGCTGTATTGAGAGCAAAGCTTACTTTCCTGTCCCAGTCCGAGACAACATCCGTCTTCCATGAAAGGACAGGCCATGCGAAACTGATTTATGCTTTCTAGTACAGTATGTTGAGAGTTAGAAGGGTGTTTACTGTTAACTCTACGTTGTTAAGTATATTACTTAATGCTTTTCTGTCTCTCAGCAGGCAATATGTTTAAGTGGATTTAAGTAATATGATTGTTTGGTTCACGTTCAGTAAATTTCTTTAGATTTTTTTTTTTTTTTTGGGGGGGGGGGGTGGATCTCTTCTGAATGGGAGAATTATAAATTAAATGAATTACATTGTATAGTTGAAAAAGGAATCAAGAAAAACATATACATGTATACCATTACCATCAAGCATTTGAATTTGTTGTAAAATATGGGGAGGGGTGCAGTAAATCATGGATGAATTATATCCAAATCTCTTCAATAAATTGATTGCCCTGGGCCTGTAATCACATTCTCATATTAGTCTCGCAATTATAATTAATATTTTTTACATGGGAAAGCTTCTCATAAAGTTGCAGCCTAATTTTACAAATTTGTTAAAAGATTTATGTATGGCTACACAACAACAGCATTTCCTTGTGCTACCCGAGTATACTCCATAACTAACGCACTTGCATTGAGATTTGTCTGACATTTGTTGACTAACACGTGTTAGGACACTGAGGAAGCTTCCGAAGCTCATTTGGATATCATCCAGACCAATAATGGAATAACCCTCCAGTCATCGTCTCATCCCAGTATGTAACCCTGGAACCCCCCCCCCCCCTGTCCCAAACAGTCTAACACAAGCACTTCATTCCTGACCCCACCCACTTAACCCCTCCCTCTCTCTCTCTCTACCCCTCCTCCTCATCCCTTCTTCCTTCACCCCTCCCCCCTCACCAACCCCTCTCCCTCAACTCCCTCAACTCCCTCGCTACCCCCATCAATCCCTCCCCTTAATTCCTCCACCCCTCTCCCATCAAACCCCACCCCTCAATCCCTCCAGTCAATCCCTCCTCCCCTCTCCCTTCAAACCCTCCACCCCTCTCCCAATAACCTCATCCCTCCCCTCTATCCCTCCACCCCTATCCCTCCACCCCTCTCCATTCCAGCCCCCACCCTATCCCATCACCCCACTCCTCAATCCCTCCCGTCAATCCCTCCTCCCCTCTCCCTTCAAACCCTCCACCCCTCTCCCAATAACCTCATCCCTCCCCTCTATCCCTCCACCCCTCTCCATTCCAGCCCCCACCCTCTCCTATCACCCCAATCCTCAATCCCTCCAACCTGAACACTCCCTGATAGGAACTCCAACACACTGCATACAAAACAGACGACACAGTTGCAAGCGCAGGCAGACATCGATTCAGGTAGCATGGCATTAAGTAGCATTTCCCATCTCTGGCTTGACGAGATCCTGTATCACGGCAGGGTAATTGCGTTATGATAGTTCATCGCTCAGAGATACACTTTCTAAGTCTGATGATAGGGGTATATCCCACCGCTCTCGTTGTCGCGACTATCAAAACCTGTCTGGACTGTGAGTGGGAGATGTTAAACTTGAATTGCTTTTTAAAATGTGAGTATCTAGAGTTGAATTTTACCCAGTCAAAACTCAGCCAGAAGAAGATTGTTTGTGGCTTGCATTCATCTGCTACTTGTAATTTATTGGATCGGGAATGATCAGGGATTTCACCTGTGATGTGATTATTGAGAGACAATCACAAAGTTTATGTTTTGATGTGAGTGTCATGATCATCAGTCGAATTTTGCTGAGCTAAAACGCAGTTGAAGGAAGATTGTTTATGGAGCACATTCATCTGCCACTTGTAATTTATTGGACCAAGGCAGGAATGATCATGGATCCTGTCTGCGATGCGCTCAATAAGAGACAATGAGGCTAATAAGCCAGTTTTTAATTTTTAATTGATTTGGCATTAACCACAGGAAAAGATCAATTTTCCTTCCTCTATCCAGTCACCTTTTGGTTGATGTTTATTCAATATTCATTTGGAACATGTACCATTGAATGGGATTGACTGCCCATTAAAGTGGTTTAATAGTCATTGTGTATTTGTCATTGCTCTGGAGCATTGCAGCATCAGTTGGATTTTTCATTTAATTTTTAATTCAGGGTGATCTAGAAGAATTTGCATTCAATTTGTTTATGGATATAGCTGTGCTTTGCTACAAATATGAATGGATGACCATATTTATCTCCATTTCATGGCTGTATTGACAATGGCAAGGTATCACTTTTGCTGTTGTTGACTGCAGAAAGCTTGGTTTTTCAGGCAGTCACATATACATGTACTAGATACATGGATAGAAGATTTCTTCACTGGATGTGTTTCTATTGGAAAAGTGTTCATTTGTGGTGATTTTGCTTATGCATTGAGTCTATTCCAGTCTATTTGGACCAGTTTTGATCAGTCAAAGGGGCTAGTATTTAACATACACTTGGATCTAATGATGCTAGTATTGATATGTTTAATTGTGAGAATTCTCCTATGGAATCAACTAATTAACATTCTGTAAACTTTTAATAAGGAGATCTTTTGGTCTTATGTGCATTTTTTAAAATGCTAGATTGGTGTATAAATATTGCAAGCGCATGTAGTAGTGCAGAATCTTCAGGACCAATGTAATTTAAGGTTAGTGAAGTGGTGATAATTTGTATTGCTTTTTAATCAAGTTTCCCTTGTGCAGCTGCAAGAAAATTGACAATTGATTACAGGGAAGTATATAATACGAATACAAGTAGGTGAAGCAATATATCCAGATAATACATGTATTCTAATGCACTCTATGGAGAGGCCCCCCCCCCCTTCGAAGGCTGTACATTGGGCTGGAAAGTGGAGGGGCAGGGCCACATCCCACTCCCCCCCCCCCCCCCCACTGTACATGTGACATTCTGTAAACTTGTAATATTACACTTCTTATTGATCAACAAGTGCAAATTTGAAAGGAAATCCTGTCCAGAAAGCCATGCAGCTTCTTAAATTATTATTGATTTGACTAAGTCCACTGTCTTCAATGACAATCAATTCAGGGTACAGTTTTTTAGGTCTGCATGGCTTGAATTTCAAGGAAATAATTTGATTTTGTACTATCCTGAATATTTGACTGTTGGGCGTTCTTTTTCTGCTCCAATCGTTATAACTGCAAATTGCTTATAGTGTTATCTTACTGTGCAATTTGATCTACATTCAATAAAAAAGACATGTTTAACCATGAAAATTTAAGCATGAAAATTTAAGCATATATTCTTGATATTTGAAAATCATTATTTTTTTTCTTCAATATGAGTTTATGAAAGGTTAAATATTTATATTTTGTTTTATTATTATTATTTTTCACATAAATCCCTGTTATTGCACTAATGTCATTGAAATGACATTAATCTATATTTGCCAATAGATACTAGAAATTGAACATTTTTTTAAAGGGCAATTGGATGAAAGTATGAATAAGTAACATTCCTGGGGCAATGTAATTACATAGATAATTGCGCGTTTTCCAACCACTTGATATACCCACCCTCCCACCCTAGACTCTCGCAACTTTCTCTCATTAAAATTCCAGATTCCTTTTAGGTGCTGCATTAAGCCAAGGTGATTAATTAGCTCATTCTAGGCTTTTGAAGTGACACAAGAGCATGTTTATCATTAGGAGTTCCTTTCAGCGATATCTCTTAGGGTTCACATTCTGTAAATCCGTCACGTCACGGCTTCCACGACCGATGCAAATCTTTCACAAACCAAATCCATTCGAGGCCAAGTTCGCGTAACTCTCATCGTCATTGCACTACAGTCAAGAAAAAAAATCCCTCTTCAATTAATTAATAGTGTATCAAGATTGCATCAGGGGTGGCTCACTCAACCTTCTTCTCCTTTTCAGTTTATCAGAGCGAGGGCCGTCGACTCGAAAAGTCAAGGACCCGGCAGACGTCACGGTCTGTAGCTAGACCCGAGTAGGAGTAGCATAAATTGAGGCGGATTAAACAGAGACAAGAAGGTTATAGGAATCATGTCTCTTATTATCCCCCATGCTGCTCAGTCTAGAGCAATATTTACTTGCCCCACTCCCTTGACATGAACTTGTTGTTCTACATTTATTAGTGGATATTGGAAGCGTTTAGCATTTTTTGGTAAAGTAGGTGTCTTATATTTATATTCAGCAAGTTAAAAATCTTTATTGCCTTGAGAGAGACAAATTATGATTTTTAAATAATTATGGTCTGTGGATGTGGGTTGAGATTTAGCATGAAATGCAATTGTCCAAACTGACCTACTTTTAATCCACATGTCAGCTCACTAAAATACTTGTTTCTTACAAAGAGAGTTCCCTCTTTGCATAGATATTGCAAAAGAGCAGTCTATTTGAATTACACCAAATTATAGGCAACACTTTGTTTCCAGTCTTATCTGAGCAATATAATTCCCCTATTCCAAACTTCAAAAGGCACTTCAGTGAAGGGTCTTACAAGGGAAATTATAGCGGGCTTGCACTTGAAACGTTTATTCCAGGTAGAATCTTGTTGAAGGATTGTGAATCTTGTTGAGTCAGTCTGGAAACTCATCCTGGTTTTTCTCCTTTCGTCTTTGGATTTCATCCTTTACATCCTTCCTGATTATCTTTCCCTCTTCCCCCTCTCTTCCTCTCTCTCTCTCTCTCTCTCTCTCTCTCTCTCTCTCTCTCTCTCCGTCTCCTTCTCTGTGTCTCTTACCCTCCCATTCTCTGTCTCTTCCCCTTCCCCTTCCTCTCTGTCTCTGTCTCTGTCTCTTTTTTTCCCTCTTGCCCTGTCTCTGTTTCTGTACCTACTTTGGTCTCTCTCCGTCTTTGTCTGCCCCCTCTCTCTGTTTCTCCTACCCTTTTTTCTTCAATTGTGGTGCAATTATTGGATTATTATATTACCCTGGCTTGTCCGACAAACAATCATTTTAATACAGATGTATAGGTTCATTGTATTCTTTATTGGAAATGGAAATACCTAGCTAACACTAAATATTTGTTTACATAGCAACTGTTCTTTTCACGATCGGTCATAATTGCCTGTTACCAAAGTTTTATTATGTTTATTGTGAAAATGCAAAAAAACACATTTTTACAGACTCACAATAACAGTCATTACCGATTGCCATAACCATTCCTCATTTTCTCCATAGCTGCCCATTTAGCAGGGTAATCGTTATTTCAAATGCGTTCTTTTAACTATCAGAATTAATCAAGACTTCTGGGAACAATGACCACTTTACATTTATCCATCCATTGTGTGTATCTCTGTCTCTCTCTGCTCCCATCTTCAAGTATATAGTCCCACAAAAAAGTTGTTTCTAGGGTCTGCTCTCTTTCTTTCTCATGACTAAACATAAGCTTTTGCAAAGAAACAAACCAAAAGACGGTCCTTTCTCAAACTCCTTGCTCTTCTCAAGCCAAAGTCTATCTTTAAAGTGCTGCCAAAAATACAACATAATCTTTTGGATACTTCCGCGTTTATCGCCCGGCTAGACTCTCGATTTGATGTAAATTTGAAGTATGTACTCGTGCTTGTATTCCACTTGTAGTACACTTCATGTTCTATGTGACAATCTTCTCTGAATTTTTAACACAGAAAATGTGTTTTCTTTTCTCTCTCTCTCTCTCTCTCTCTCTCTCTCTCCCTCTCCCTCTTTCCCTCCCCCTCTCTCTCTCCCTCTCTCTCTCCCTCTCTTTTTTCCTCCCTCTCTTTCTCTCCATTTTACTTTCTTCTTTGGTCCTTTTTCATAGGATGGGGAATTGTTAAGTTAGAACTGTACACCACAGAATGAAATGATTCTGGTTTTCAAAATACCTTTGACCACATATTTATACTTTGTACTGTTTTTAAAAAGAACCAAGTTGCAAATACATCAAAAAAGTATATTTTTCTTTACCTTGTTAGCGCGTTATGTCTATTTTCTGATTTTCCTCTTAATTATATTGGTCATATTTCATTTACCTCTTCTTCTTTCTTTTCTCGATTTCAAATAAAAGAAAACTGTGCAGAATAGAAAAGGCCTCAAAATGTATTATTTATGTAATTAGAGCATTTTTGCCAGATTTAATTCATAAGTGTGCATTTCAAAGAAGAATAGGGGGTTTGTTGCTAGATTTTAAATGACAGCATTTTTTACAGACCATAGATGAACTTGTTTTTAGGAAGTTGCGACACTAATCACTCTGCAGTGCTCTTACAGATACCGAGCTTGGAGAATTAATCTAATAAAAACTGCAACTCAAAACCCTGACAAACTTAACTATCTGCAGAGTTCATTTAGATCCATGTCAGGTAGAATCTTTTCTTGCACGACAACTTATACCATTTTCATGCTCATTGCCGAAGAGAATTGAAAAAGTTGAACTTAATCCGGATTTCTTCTACCCCAAATAAGAAAGAGGTTTTAGTATGAAATTCTAGATATTTTCCATTCCAGGCGACAGGAATTTGTTTTGTGTGATTTGGGGAGAATTTGTAAACTCCTGAAATTCAACATTGCCTGAAGGACTTAGAGGTTGAATTGTTTGATTCTGTCGTTGCTAGGAATAGATCTTTGTCGTCTTTGGGCACTTCGATCAGAAATGTTCATCCTCTGGTGACGTTGGACGTGGAGGCAGGATGCAGCGACAGCTCTAGTTTCAATCATTGGATGGGTTTTATTTTAGTTGTGTTCTGCTGTGGTTAGGCATAGGAAGCCAGCGCTAGTAGCCATGGCCGAGTACCATTGGTCAACGATCAGAGCTTGAAATGTAAGTTCATGTCAGCTCTTAATACCATGCTGGACGTCGGGTAATTCAGATATTACTCAGCCCTGACTGACTGTCTGTTTGCATCAGTACTTTGCAGGGAAACGGAGTGGATCTTCGATTTTTTACACTAGTCAAGGATTTATAGTGTTATTCATCATTTCTGCTGTGGGATTGTTTTGTAATTGAAGTAAACATTTGTTGATTCCTCTGTCATATTTTGAGTTATATTGTTTACTGGTAGAGATTTTGTGCCATTAGCATTCTTCAAATCATTGTCATAGTTGTTAACGCTTTTCCCTGACAGTCGGAATCATCAGGGGATTGTTCGCAAAATAATTAGAGACCTGATCTGTCGTGACCTGTTTTGACAGTTAAACCAAGAGACATTGCCAAATTCTCCTCTCGCTTAACGAAACATTGCCTCGGGGGTTCAGAAAGTTGCAGTGCTGGAGAAGCGTGCAATTTTGCGTCCACCAATGTCCAGTGCGACATGGACAGTACATAGGAGAAAAATTCAATTGGATAAGCAGTCTTCTTCTATGGCTGAGTTTGCATTTGATATAATGAATTGTTTTATTGCATAATTCTGTAACTAGATAAATCAAACTTGGATGAAAGATTGTATTCCAAAGGGGGCATATTCTGGCATTATTTTATAGGAAAACACAAGGTAAATGCAGCTGATCTTTGTAACAGTGATATTCACTCTGTGAAGCATTTTTTAAAATAATAAGCATTTATAATAATATAGAAGCTATATATTTCATTTTGTTTTGAAAAGTCTTTATTGATCAACTGAACCCACTTTAACAAAAGTTGATGAAACATTCATCATGTATCTCTTTGAAGTTTAAACAGCCTTCTGCTCCATCCAGTCAGGGATATATTGTCTTCTCCAGCAGCTTGAATGTGTTAAGATAATCGTTAGCATAATCAAGCCTGCCCCTGACATTTCAAACAATTATGCATCGGTGACCGTCCTTACCATGCCACGGTCCTCCTCTAGAAAGAGGACGACACCAGCAGCGAGTTGTCTCGCCTTTCGCATTAGCCTCCATCTCTGGTGAGAGAAAAGCGATCGCATCTTATGCAAGATGTAACAAGTTCGACTCCATGGAGTCGAGGAGCTATCGATGTGCTGTCTTGTTAGTGGATAACAGCAGTGGTGAGGCATTGCATCGCAGCTTTTTAAATGGATCTAATTTTTTCTCTCTTGGATTTGAAACCTTGAACAGAAAGAGGTGCATGAGTTTGGTTGTGGATAGAAAACTTGGGAGATGTTTTGGAGGAAAAATAAGAAGTATTGTCTCTCATTTTAGTCTCTTTCTGCTATTTGCTTTGCTGTTCTATTGATTTTATGAAGCTTCCTACTGTTTATGATGGCATATGAGTTATTTGTGATGCTACAGCTTTGTGATTTGTTTGAGATTCCCTTGAGAGAGAGATATGATTCATTCAAGGCAAGGTCCCACGATTGTATCATGATAGTAATCTCTTGAATTGTTAATATATTAGATATTTTTCATGGCAACTTCAAGTATCTAGGGTAGCATTTAATTTACTCTTTTATAAAGACTAAATTCTGCTTTAATGTGTTTTGAGTTTCTGTTGTTGGAGTCAGCATATTGGTTGTGACTGTTTTTATTCTTCAAGAAGATGACCATTTATATGTATTACATGTATAACAGACAGACTAATGGTGCAGGTATTGCCAATTTGTTTTCAAAGGAAACTTGATGTTGAGTACTCTACAATCGCTGTTGTTTCTAGGTTTATTTCATTAATGATGTGAAATTCATATGATGGTTGGTGACGATAGTTTGAATAATTCATTTATGTCACCAGGAGACAAAGTATACATCTGTAATGGTTTGTTCATGAGAAATTCTGTCTGTCTGTCTGTCTTGTTCAAGAGCAGCTCTTCTTCCAGTTGTCAAAAGGAAAATTATACTTGTGGGAAAAACTATTTGACATTTGCAAGAAAATGTGAGTTATGTTCAAAGTGCTTCCTCCTTGAAGATTGTACATCAACTTACAATATTTTGATCTTAATCCAATAATTGTAGACAATGATCTTCATCATAGTGGGCGGAATTATTGCAGAATAATTCTTCCTTAATGATCAAAAGAGGAAGTACTTGAATATAATCATCACATCTTGCAAATGTTTCATCAGTATAAAACTCAAATTTAGTTGAGATCATTTTATACTGATTGTACTTTCACTTTCTTTGTCACCAGATTTTAAAAGCTTCAAGTGAACATTATACATCTACCAGATTTCAATTGATGCCACCAAATTAAAACATTGTAAATGTAATGCCTCAGCATTTCAAAGCTGTCAAATTGGTGAACTTAATTTGAGAGAAACAGATGGAACTCTAGCTTCTTTAGCCTGATTTCCCGCTGAGTTGTTGCAGAAGAAAACAAACTTTCTTACCAGGATATCACCAAGCTTCAAGAATGGTGCTTGTTTCTCAACTAGATTTAACCATTTTATTTGATCAAGTTACGCATTGAAGGACAAATACTGCTGTTAATATATATCTAGCATCCTTCTAAACTTTTAGTATCATGCTTCGAGTGACAAGTTTCGTACGAAGACCATTCAAACCGTGATGGACAATGCTCTTATTCTTACTATAAGAACAACTTATCATCTTAATAGTGAGTTTTGAGAACTTAAGATACTGTACACATGAAGGAGTTTCAACTGCAGAGATATATTAGACAAACTTTTCACGCCACATTCTGAATGTCAGTATGAAGGACATTGTATTATCCACATAGCCTCACGTGGGGTTCAGTGTTGAAGAAAAACTATTCCAGTCTAGGAAGTTTTCAAGGAGAGAGATTTCCAATGAACTTCTCCGCCATGTTCTCGCTGAGGAAGATGGGCTCCTCCCACAAGGAGAAGAAGGAGATGGAGGCGAGGGAGTTCTACCAGGAGGCTGCCACGCCCAACATCATGTCCATGTTACCAGGGGCCAGGACCTCCAGAACCAATGCTGATATGGTATGTACAACCTCTTGGCATCAACTGTCAGGAAACAGAAAAGGTATCACATTTTGTGATAGGGTATTCATGAAATAATGACAGTTTGTGTCGTTCCATTCAACAAAATGATGACGACGATGATGAAAATGATGAAGCTGATGATTATAATGATGATGATGATGAATGTGATGAAGCTGATGATTATAATGATGATGATGATGATGAATGTGATCAAGCTGATGGTTGACGATGGTGATGTTGATGGTAATAGGACCTCCAGGACCAATGCTGAAATGGTATGTGCAACCTCTTGGTATCAACTGTCAGGAAACAGAAAAGGCATCACATGTTGTGATATGGTATTCATGTAATAATGACAATTTGTGTCATTCCATTCAATAAAATGATGATGATGATGATGAAAAAATGATGAACTGATGATTATAATGATGATGATGATGAATGTGATGAAGCTGATGTTTATAATGATGATGATGATGATGAATGTGATGAAGCTGATGGTTGACAATGGTGATGTTGATGGTAATAGAACCTCCAGGACCAATGCTGAAATGGTATGTGCAACCTCTTGGTATCAACTGTCAGGAAACAGAAAAGGCATCACATTTTGTGATAGGGTATATTTATTAAATAATGACAGCTCATGTCATTCCATTAAACAATTGTAATTTTGAATATGATATTACTGATGATTATAATGATGAATGTGATGAAGCTGATAGTTGATGATGGCGTTGATGATGGCGATGTTGATGGTAATGAAGATGTTGTTTATGATGGTGATATTTAAAAAAAAGATGATGATTGATAATGGTGATGATGATGATTCTTAAAGATGAAATAGTAAATTTTGATAGTAATAATTATAATTATGGTAAAACTGATATTCATAATATTGTTAATGAAAAGGAGGATAATATATTTTGAGTCACTTTAGATGCGATTATTTTGATTACAATATTTTTCAGGCAAGGATGACCTTAAAACGGTTTCTATATATATCAAAGATATTTAAGTTGCAGCTTTCATATTACACATCTACAGTGTTAGCCTCCATAGGCAATTTCGGTGCCTGTAGTTGTATATTATACGTATAATAAAATTATGCCTGAACCCGCTTAGGATCGATGGATACTGAGACACCATTTCCACCTGCAGATTCATGCATATATGTTTAAACTGCTGCATATAGATCAACCAGTCAATAACCATGATTAAAAATATGTTAAATTATTGATCGGCCGATCTGTTTGGTCAGTGGCAGTAATTATTAGGCCATTGTTATTTATTGGATCGATTGTGCAGGGTTGACATTGGAATAATTAAGATTGATGTTTGCTATTACTTCATCGACCGGAAGAATATCGATCAAATATATGACACATTAAAGGTGCTCTACAGCATTTCTCATAATGGACGTAGCATATTAAATAAAACAGAAGAAAGAATTCTAAATTTATGATTTTACAAGTGTAATTTTGATTTAAATTTTATTGATATTAGAAGGCCTGTCTGTCTATTCAGGCAACATTCAAGAAATATTGATGTTTAGATCACTTAGAATGTACTTTCAGGTGTAAATAGAACTAGTAGCTTTACTTTGTTTGTAGTCATTCATCCTCCACTTTTTAAATTTGTTATATTGTTTTCGAAAATTCTTTTGCTTCACCCATAGCTAGGATACATTGTAGGATAAACAAGAAAAGAGAGAGAGAGAGAGAGAGAAAGAACAAAAAGGAAAGAAAGAGATTTATAAAGAGAAAGAGTGAGGCTGAATAATTGCATAGGAATGAAGCCCCTTTGTAGGAGGAAGATATTACATCTTTGAAGAGCATGAGCTATTAGCTTGACACCCTGAAGCTTTAACCAGCCTGAAGTAATATAATATGGAAATTCTGTAGTCATTAAACAGAAAGATAGTGCCTTTTTGCTCTGAGGGTAGTATGCTCTGACGACCCTCTTGCCCTAGGGTGTTAGGGCTAAATGTTGAATGAACATCGACCCAGCATATTGTACCGTCCTTGTATCATCGTCGTCGTGTAACCTTTTCATCATATCATGATCACTTAGGATATCCTTGCATAGCCTTCGAGGTTTTAATCGTGTGTGTAATTTATTTACAAACACCTTGACATGTCTAATGCTGTTTATTTTATAGAGTTATGAAATTTTACAAATTATATGCTCATTGGAAAGATATTGAAAAGGGAGGTCAAGAGAGAGAGAGAGGTTGTGAAAACTTGAGATTAACTAGAAATTTAGATACAGAGCCTGACAGATTTAATGTGACATTTTCTTTGGGTTTATATTTCCCGATTCACATGAAGCAAATGATATGAATGTCAAAGTCACATTTCAAAATTTAAAGAGGAGTACCATTCACCTTTTTACCAAGTATTTTAGTGGCTTAATCACTTCCTTAAGATATCAACATCCCAGGGAAATCTGAAATGCATCAATTTATGAATTACAATAACATGCTATAAAGGGTGTTTTCCTGTCGCCCACACAAAATAGATATATTGGTCCCTCTAGTCTAAGACCTTTAGAAAGTGATGAAATTTGCCATGAATCTGCTGTTTTTCCTCTTCATATTTATCCTTCACACTCATTTGGGTGAAAATGACCCATGAATGTATTTCTGTCTTGGTGTTGAAAAATTAAAATCTGTCAGTGTTGATGACTGTATTAGTTTACCCTATTAATAAAGATAACACAGTGCATGCATGTACATGTAAATTGTAATGAAAGCTTACAAAATATTTCTTGGAGGGTCTCCAAGAAACGGCAAGTATATCATGAATTTAGCTATAGAAGTGTATTTTTGTGGGCAATTCATTTTCTCAAAGCATATTTTTTTGCTCTCTTTCTTAAAAAATCTGCATGCAAGTACAATAACCCTCTAAAATATTGATTCTTACTTTTGATTATTCACCTCATATTTGTATGTTTGTTTGACTGCTAAGAAAGCTAAGAAAGCATGTGTATTCTTGTAAGTAAACTTGAAAAGCTTTAAACTCCCTTTTCAACAATGTTATATCTCTAGTGAGATGAGACAGAAGAGGAAGGACATTACTTCCACTAATTATATCTCCGTTATTCTTCAGTATGGTTCGGTAATCCGTGATCACGTCCTGGAAAAAAAGAACTGCCTGGCTCCAGACGGATGTCTATTTCTGGGGCCAGTGATTCATAACTATATTTTCTACCTTGGGGCATATAGAAAGGGACAATTTTGAATGGAACGCAGTGGGAGGGTGTTTGTCATACCCCGTGTGTAATACATGTATATTGAAATTGACCTGATATGGATGTAATGCCATAATTTGTTTTTGCTCTATGGCATAGAAAAACATACAGGTATATCTCTACTTAGCATGTAGGTTCAAGAGGAAAGGGGTTAGGAGTTTGGATGTGAGAGGTAGATTTTGTCTTTTTGTGATCAATTTTGTGATATTAGACACACACTTTGAACACAGAATGCTCTGCTTAAATAACCCCTAAACTGGTCCTTTGCTGGAAAAAAAATGTCAGCAAAAGCTCATTTTCATTGATATTATTGTGCAGCAAAGATACTTTTAAAAGTTTGAGGAGCTAGTGACATCTAATAATGTAACCAACAATTAGAGAGAGAGAGAGAGACTGAAATTGCTTCTTAGATAAGAATCTAAGCAACGCAACCTACATTATTCAGAAAAAAACAGTGGAAAGAACCTACTTTTCTATGGGTTACTTCTTTTCCGTCCTCTTTCTCTCCTCCATTCAAAGATGAGTAGCTGGGAAGGAGGGAGGGGGGAGTGAAGTTATTACCAGTCATTCCACCTTCACCCCCCCCCCCCCCCCTCTCCTCCGGAAAACCAAACCGAATCGAGACAGATAAATTGCTGTCCAAAAAGCCTCATTATGACCTATTCACCAGTGAATATCCTGCTTCCTTAATAGCATTTGAAATGTCAATTGCTCTGGCAAACTCTTTTTACTCCACTTTTTCGTCTTCAGTGTGACATGAATGTTTGGTGACAGTCCAAAAGCTCGCGGCAATTTGAATTTGTAATGGGAGTCATAAGTCATTTTTACGTAATTTCCAATCTGCAAGCAACCAGAAAGGACGTTAGTGGAGAAGCGGAACAAAGTAGGGGGAAAGTTTTTCCATTAGCCATGTCCCTTGCTGTTTTGTGTGTGTCATTGGTGTCTCATGGGTTGGGAAGGGTTTAATAGAGAAGACATACAAGATGGTAGAAAGTAGAATATGCTTGAATGCTCATGACATGGCTGGAAATTGAAAATAGTCAATGTCCACAAACAAAGAAAATCATTCAACAAAGCTTCTGTTCAGACAAGGAAAGCAAAACAATTGACTCTTTTAATGGTAAATATTGTCTTCTGTCTCAGCCAGAAGGGTGTGAGCTCATATACATGTAATCAAAGATTGATTTAATGCTCTTCTGGCTCCGAAGAGATGATGTTTAGCTATATAATTAGTAACTGCTTAGGTAAATATTAGTTTCAAATATTAAATTTTTGTAATGAAATGTAGTGTTTATGGCAAAAGAGGCCTTTTTTCATGAAACTTCAATAATATTGAATGTGTGTGAATTTGATATGTGAACTGGGGAGTGTTTCACAAAGATCCTAAGTAGAACTTAACACTAAGTTGGACTTAAAAATTATGGACAGCCATTGGAGCCTTAAAATGAAATATATTCAAAAGCAGAAATTCAAGTATTTTAGACTTTTTTATAAATTCCACATCAAGAACATAGAATCTCCCATGATAATAGAAAATATGAATGATTTGAATCAACATTTTATGTCTTTTAAAGTAACTTTTACAAAATGTTTTCAAGGATGCTAATGGCTTTCCATATTTTTTAAGTCCAACTTAGAGTTAAGTTCTACTTAGGATCTTTGTGAAACACCCCCCTGGACTTCCCTCCCCAATCCATTCTCTCTATTCCTGATTCCTTTATTATTTTGAATTTTGTTTGAAGATTGATACTGGTTTAATACTCAGATATCAAAGAGATCAATCATGCTACCTATCTTGATATATATCGTGTTTTTATATGTTTCACCTTTTCATGGAAATTTGACACTGAAAATATTCCATGCAATAATGCCTAAGTTTGTACATAGACGTAATATAGCAACAGGTCTTAGCATCGTGTATGATATCACTGTTTACTGGCATTCAATTACTGTTCAGGGGGCTTAAACTATAGCATTAGAGAGTAAAGTTACCTACCATTATTTCACGTCATTTCATTTCCAGCATTTCACTCTGCTCATCCACCAGGTCAAGACCAATTTATACCCAATTTCTTCTATATAGCCTCCAGTCAGTGCAAAACTAACTGACCCAGATTCTAGATGGTAATTGGTCAAAGGAAATTTGGGTTTCTTTATCCTTGATCCATGCGTTTGACCTATTCTAAACATATAAACTTTTATTTTCTATTTTAATTCCCTACTGTATTGCCTGGAGAAATCTTTTATGGATGATGCACAAGGCTGTTGAAATTACCTCGGTTTGGTTTCTTGAAAGTCTTTATGATTGTGTTATTTATTCATATGTGACAAAAATAAAAACAAACTGGTTTAGTGTAGTAACATTTTTTGGACACGTGAAAAAGTGAGAAAATCTGTGTATTGTCTAATTACACTTGAAAATGGAAAGTATAAAACCCTCAGTACAGTAGTCTACACAGTAGTTGCAATGTTCATTTAGTGAGTTAAGGTACCACCATGATGCATGTTGTGATACGTAGGAATGTAATTTGGGTCACTCTTTTCCTGAGGGATGAAGCAAGACAGACAAACCCCCGGAATCCTGATGGAAAATTGTAATTAATTTGCCCAGTGCTCGGGATTTACATAATTAATTTGGTTTTGATAGATGGGCAATGCAGGACATGAATTTGGAATGACAATCATTGGGAATAGAAGCCCACATACCCTACAGGTATCTATATGATAGCTGTACATACTGGTAGTCTGGTTTATAGGGAATAGATGGAGAGAGAGAGAGAGAAGGGGAAGAAGGGGGAGATGAGAGCAGAGGAAAGAGTGGTGAGAAAGAGAGTAGATAGAGAAAGGGATGAAGAAGAGTTAGAGAGAAAAAGGAATGGATACGATAGGAGATGAAAAACGAGAGAAAAAGGAATGGATACGATAGGAGAGAGTGGTGAGAGAGGAGAAAAAAAGAGCAGAAAAAGAAAGAAAGGAATATATAGAAGAAAAAAAAAGAAAGAACAATGATAGCATGACAGTGAACATTGTCTTGAGATGCATCATGTTTTATATCTTGGGATAAAATGTTTCAAGGAGAGATATATAGAGGAAGAGGAAGACAATACAGAAGTGTGGGAGGTATATAAATTGTAGCTCCTGTTACGAGCTCGAGTTGCACCATGTTCGATTTCCGTACCAACATTATACCTATACTTTAACCATACTATTCCTAATCAAAACATCACTCCATCCTGATTCATGATAGGTGATAGATGATGAAGAAAAAATCTTTGCTCTCTTCAAATGCCTTGTATATTTATGGTTATAATGGATGAGTTTGGAAACAAATAACAAATTAATGTGTAAAAATGATGAATATGTTCCAGATGGCAGATCCATCATATCTACTCAAATCTCAAGAGGCTAATTGAACACATATAGGAAAGAATTACCATATAGTGATAGATGCGTTACATTTTTGTGTTATTTATAGTGACAGAGATTCATGGGCATTCAAGAACCTTAGAACATGGACGATTTAAAGAACATTTCCTTTATTTCTCAGCACATGAAAGTAGCCTCTTTGAATCAATTTTTTTTGTGTGTGTGTAATGATAAAATGTGCACAATTTGAAAAAGCTAACATGCATAGTTGAGGCTGATTACAACCTTAATCGAATGACTAAGATTGTTTGATTTTAAAAACTATTTAAACAAATTACTTAACCAAAGCAAATAAGTATACTCATTGCACTATCACTCCAGTTTTTTTTCTCAACTAGTCGATTTGCTTTTGAGACAAACACTGCTTTTTAAGACTTATTTTGAATATCTTATAAAGAAGAACCCTTTTGATGAAGCTGCTCCTTAATGCTGCCATCTCGTAATCACTATCCCATGCCAGGCATGACTCCGGATTAGTCTAGATTTCCTCGGTAACATTAGAAATCATTGATTCCTCTTTCATCTTGTGTAGCAGACCTGTATGCACCCTCAAGAAAAACATGGCAGTAAGAGGCAACTTGACATTTTACCAAAGACACATTTACATTGCCACATCTCCATGGGTATCTGTAATCTTTTAGCTGTGTGCTTTTCTATTTACATGAACATGGATTATGTTTAGCATTGTAGTTGTGCACCACCATGTAAGATCACATCATTGTGCTTAGTGGGAATAGGTCCTGATCTACTGTAGATGTCCCTTGGAACATAGCAATCATTAAGATTGCCCTGGTATTATCTTTGCATTGGATGAAGTAGATGTTTCTCAAGCAAGAAACTAGAGTCTTTTGACCTAGAAATGTTTAGGAGCAGATGTATCCTGTCTCTAGATTCTATGTTTTGCTACTTGGAAAATTTGTTTTTTTCTTCTTTTGAGTTTCCATTTTTTGACCTACATATTGCAGACGAATATTCAACCCAAGATTTTAAAAGATATTTTATTGAAGATAGTCGTAAAGATTTCACATAATTTGTTGTTTTGATACATATATAATTTAATGCAGCTTTGCTTCACCTGCATAAAACAATTGATATTTTTCACATCAATAAAATTCAAAGTTTTCAGGGTTAATTTTTGTTTCATCTGTCATGAATATATTGTTATCGTCTTGTTTAGTAGTTTCAGCTCTTCATATTTTTTCTTTCCATTCCATATTCTGAGAGTATAAGTTTCTCTATTCAAGTATAATGTCTTTGAAAGTCCAATTCATCCTTTTATCACATTTCTTTCATTTTTGAATTCTTAAATAGTTAGCTTCCCCCTCATTCGCGAAGGGCTGCTATATATATATTTTGTGGACCTTATTGGAAGTAGGAAAATAAACAGATAGGGGTGAAAATAATTTGATGACTACCTAGTTCTATCTCCATCATCATCATCACGGTTTCCCACTTTATTTTTGTACCTCAAGTCAATTCCTTCCTCAGGAGAATTTGAAATAAATCACTGTTTAGAAGTTATCTACATCCTAGCAATACACAGGAATACACTTATTTCCTCATTACTCTGAAACTGTCCAATGACTATAATTATCCCAAAGTTGAATCAAGGAAACAATGACAACCATGGCTGCCACAGGTCAACTTTCACTCTAAGTTTCCAATTAATCAATCAGTCATTTGTTGAGGGCCATAAGGGCGTTCATTCATACTTGTACACACAGACTTAATGCCAATCTGGCTCTCAACAGGCACATTATGTGCAATGGTAAACTCAGGGATCCTGTACAGGGTGACCTTTTTGTGGCTTTGCTTGTAATAGTGTAGATGAATTGAGATCTACAGTTTTTATGAGAGGGCAGTTAGCCTTTGATTTGCAACACACTATAAAGCAAAGTAATCCTGACTATTAAATAGGAAATGCCCTACATCGCATCCAAAAAGGAAAGTTAAAACAATTGTGGTAGATATATTGTCATTATTATTATTATAAAGCATTACAGAACGTATCCTTTCAAAACAAATTATAACCATGTGAAGTTGGTTCCAGATCTGCGTTGTTCATCTTAAAATCAGAATTATTCATGAGAATAATAATCCAGTCAGATTAAAAAGAGTTTAGATAGGATGACTATATTTAGGAATCAGATGTTGAAGTCTCTCAGTTTCTGAGGATCATCTATTATTATTACAATGTATTATACATAATTTTTAATTTATTATTATTTTACATCATTAGGCCTACAGTTATAGGACTGGACCTTCAAAAACAAATATCACCATGTTAAATTTTACCAAAACAGCATTGTACATCCGAAAATAAGATTTGTTTGTGAGATTAATAATCCAGTTAACTAGAAAAGGTTGAATAAGGAGTCTATATTTAGAGTACGTCTGAAGGATTGGGTGTAAATGACCTTCATTTTCTTAATCTACCAAATAGAGGGTGTTCCCTAATTACCTTGCCAATATGAGGGACACGTACCTCATTAGTAGGCGTATAAAGCTAGTTAATGTCGGTCATTTGCAACCATTGAAAAGGGTAATGATGAATCCAGAATAGTTTGGGAAGCAATTAAGTAATTTGAATGAAGAGATATATGGGTGAAATACTTTCCAAAATAGTGAAATTTAAAGAGAATTTGATTATACTTTGTATTCTACAAATAGGATTGTAAGAGGTATTACCTTTCTCAGGGGGAAGATCTTTTAAAAACTTTGTTCAGATTAGTAATGGCTTGAAAATGCATAAATCTACCTTGAGAATTACTGTGTATAGTTTTATCATATTTAGCAGCCAGTGGCCAACATAAAATAACTTTCCCTCATCCAGATATACATGTATACATTGTATGCATGTTTGGCAGCCAGGCTGAACTTTTGAATCAGGAATCCAATTAGCAACCATAAACATCATAGGGGCAATGACATAAAGATTTTTACCCTCTTTAGAAATTAATAGCTTGTAAACAGAATAATTTAACAAGGGGAAAAATATACTATAAAGTTCTAAAATGCAATTCATTGAATGATAAGGATAACTGGAGCTTTCTTGTGAAGTGTATAATTTGTCTACTTCTATTCTACTTGAAACCCAGGAAACCATTGTTATGAACACAACCAAAACCTTTGGAAAGTAATTTCTGAATAAAGTGGGGATTTCCAGAGTGCTCATGAATTGCAGGAACCAGACCCTTGTTTTTGTGGTTTTATATATCCTGGATAATTCAATCAAAATTCAATCAAAACATGATGTCTACATTTCCCTCTTCGGCTGCCATTAATTGAGATCAAAACTAACACTGCTAATGGCCAGATCTCCACTAGATCTCCATGACCAGTCGTTATAAAGTTATTAAAATTTACGAGCTGTTGTGATTTCCAATTTCTCAAACTGGATGAGGATCATTATCATTAAGTGGTAAGCATGTATGAAATCAAAACTGATCATTGAAGTGTTTTTAAAGGATAATATACAGACCATCAATACTGACATCGGTCATTCTTTTTTTCCAAAAAAAAGAAAGCCACATGCAAAATTGCATCTATTTCCTTTCTTGCATTAGCAGTCACAGTTTTAATTATTGATGAGTTTTATATGATAATATCTTATTTGGTGCATCCAATATTTGTCCATTGCAGCTTAATGTACCACTGGATGTTAGATTCTTTGCATTACACATTTGAAGAAGAAAAAAAATCTTTTTATTTCTTCCCAGACTTTTTCTGTTGACCATTAGAAATGGATAGTAAGCAAATAACTACCGTTGGTGAAGGTGATGGGACAAACTATCACTTCCGAGGCGATCTGGATGTAGCTATCTTTCCGAAGCGAAGCTGAGGAAAGATAGCGTATACATTCTGATCGACGAGGAAGTGATAGTTTGCCATCGCTTGAAACCAAAAGGTGATTATTTGCTTTATATTCCACATCTAAAACAATTTAAATACAAAACGAAAAGGACGTGTATGCATCTATATAAAAGACACCAGGCCCAAATTCACACCAAAAAAAGTTAAAAGTTTAACCCAACCCCTTGATTGAGGGTACGGTGCGCGCATAATGTTTGCTTTAATTGCGCTCATTGGTAATGCGCGCTTAATTGCGCCTGTTTTAGTGCGCTTTTGGATAATCTTCAGTGAAAGTGCGTTGCCCTTTGTAGATAGTACCTCTATCTTCAGTAAAAGTGCGTTGCCCTTTGTAGATAGTAGTACTATCTACAAAGGGCAATGAACTTTTTGCTTCTCCCATCAATGATGGGCAAACTATTTTTGGTCACGTGATTTACTTATGACCAATCGTAGAGCAAGATTCTTAGTATGTGGAATATAAAAACAAATAAGGGAGAAATGAAAATAGAGTTATGGCTATCTGTTCATCTCGATTGATGTATTGATTGATTTGAAGAAGATAGAGACTGTAAATATCTACTGCCCATTAGTGTGATTGAAAATCTATCTTGCGGAAGCCACTCGTCGCCCGACGTACTCCACTATGTAATGGTATTGTGTAATTAGATGTAATGATAGAGAGAGTTGGAGATAGGATGGATATGCAGAGGAGACTTCAAGTATGGATTGAATGTGGAAGGAGAGAATGAAATAAAATAGTAAGAGAGGGAGAAAGAGAGAGAGAGATTGGTTGACATGAAGACAATGCTTTGTAGAAGTTTTATTCCATCATCAATAACTAAGAAAATTAAAGTTTATGACATTTTCTGTACAGCTCAAATTGGAGAGGAGCTCATAAAAAACATCACAGTGTTGCCAATTTGTGTTTCACTGATGAAAACTACAAAAATTCATAACTTTTCTATCTTTTTATCAGATATTGCTCAAACTTTCACTTATTTCTTTCTTTTATATTCCTGTTTTTATTTTAAAAAATAACTTAATACCATGGTTGACTTCCCCTTTATTTAATGTAGGAATGTGAAAAGAATCTGAAGATAGTGGAGAAGATCTACCCTTTTGATTAGGAAGATGAATAGTAAAAGCAACATAATACAGAACAGAATAGATACCAGTAGAAAGAACTTTAAAAACGACAGAACTCGCACCCTCCTGTTGCAAAGAAAACTCTCCTCCAGAGTTAAGAAAACAAAGATTAGACAAGGGAATACTATAATATAGATTTAGAGATGTAGAGATGGGAAAAGTAAACAACAACTGTCGAGAGTGTAATTTTGTGTTTGCCAATACGCAATATCTCCCAATCTCATCACGTCGGTCTGTCGGTCGGCCCTCCAGATTTGGGGCCAAGTATTGCCTTGTCTGGGTGATCCTTAACGGCCCCAAACATGCCTACAGTAATTGCTAACCCCCAAACATTTGAGAACATGCTCTGAATCTTTGATGAGTTTGAAATGCTCGGAGGATTTGGGCAAGGAGAGGTGAAGGTGATGGATGGAGGGAGAGGGAGATTGAGTGGGTGGTGGAGGAAGGTGAAACTGGTGGTGGAAACGACATGTCCCTTGCTGGAATCTGGATGGTGTAATAATCCACCATAAATGTTTGTAAGTTGAAGAACTTCTAACCATTTTCCAGCTGGGAATCGAGAGATAATTGCGGTATTTATATTTAAAAAATGTCTAATCATGGTTTTACACATGTGGCCTCTTTATGTGACATAAATATTTTTCCACAGATTTTCACATTTGGTCATTGGCATTATCCAGTTTCTGTTGAAATGCTATTGAAATTAGATTTCTTTTTATTGATAAAAGTTATTGAAATCAGTTTGTCTATTATTGTTATGTTGTGAAAAACCCTGGAATCGATCATGATGGAAAACAGCAACTTTCAAGGTGATAGATGAAGAAAAAAATATGTGTTAGGAAAAGCACCTCGTGTACATTTTGAGATATATTGCAAAATCAATCAAGTAAAAAAAAAAACACTTGAGCAAATGAATTGATTTTTGTTATTGCCATGAAGACCCATTATTGAAAAAGCAATCTTTGGCAGATGAATTTATTGATTGTTTTTCACAGCACGCATCATGAACTCTCTTACCTCTCAGAAACTCCCTGTAAGCAAAGTTCTACATTTCCTGCAAAACAAGTCTGCTTTTTACCCTGTAGACAGATGAGAGATAAAATAATGTGGTGGATCCAGAATTATTTAACCTTTGTCTGGGGGGGGGGGGGGGGGGCACAAGGATATGTCAGTAAAATCTTTTACAAGCAAAATGAAAGAAAAAAAAAAGATTTTCAAATTTACCATAGATGGGAGTGAGGGGCATATATGATTATTGTTATTGTTATTTTTTTGACCGGGGGAGGGGGCACACGTAAATTAAGTAAAAGCAGATTTTGGTTATGAGAAGGAGGCATGCACAATTCCCCTTGATGTCCCATTCCCTCTGGCTACGCCGACATGTAAGATGGAATAAGATGAGTCTAAAAGCCGGTGAACCCTGTGAAGTAGTTTACCTTACAAGGGATAGGGTTCCTAAACCTTCGTCATCTGAATCGGCATCAAGTGTTACTTGGGGCTGTATGTGAGGCCTAGTGCATCTAGAATTATAATGCTTTCATCATACTATCCCCAGGTGGATTTGAGCGATGCATCTAGACGTGTTTTCTGTCAGGAACCTGTTATGCAAAGAGTAGAATATTTTGAAAGGGGCACCTTTGATTTATTGAAAACTTACCAAAAAATAATGTAAGATTCCACTGGTCCGCTTCAAGACTTTTTCAAAATAGCATTTTCATTAAACTTGGTAAGGAAACGGGAGATTACTCAGGAAAATATGAGAAAAAATCAGTGTATTGGGACATATTGTAATACTAGATTTATTTGATTTTATGCATTACAGAATATGCTCATTATATAGATAAAAATCTTTCAAAAGTTTCAATATCTATCTAGCTGTTGATGCTTTGTGAACAAATTTGAAGCTTTTAGCATTTATAGAACATCCAGTGTTTATATGATAAAATTGGACTTCCTTTCTGTATAATTTCTCTTGTACAACGCTCACATGAGGAGAGGAGTAGAGATAATAAACTTTGCCAACTAGGATGTAGCATCAATATTATTCTCTCAGTCCTGTTTAGATATAAACTATAGAGGGAACTATACAACTTGGGTCTTGTGATCACTCTTAGCACCCTCCTGGTAGCAAGAAAGAAAAAAAAATGGTTGTTTTGTTTTGATTTTATGGAGGGGGAGGGGAAGGGAGATGATGTACAATTTTTTTGGAATACAGTCTCTATGAATGTAATAAATAAATCCTATTGCATAATAGACAGCTATTGTGAATAGATAAGGAATCAAAAGACCACTCCTGCTTTATCATTCATTTTTTTTCCTCCAGTTTTTGATAGCATTTGTGATAATAATCATATTAAAAAAATACACATTATACATGTATATATTAGATAAGGCAGCATGAACTAATTACATGCCCTGCAGAATGTGGTGAATGTGGTGGATCATGTGAAAATATCTGTCTTTCAGAAAGCCATCCATCTAGTGCTGTAAGTCAGACGCTATGTTCGTGTTCGGTTCGGTTCGGCAGAGTTCGGCAATTTTTCACCCGAACTTGGTTCGGTTCGGGGTTCGGTAATA
Organism: Strongylocentrotus droebachiensis; assembly: GCA_035222895.1. NCBI lineage: Eukaryota > Metazoa > Echinodermata > Echinoidea > Camarodonta > Strongylocentrotidae > Strongylocentrotus > Strongylocentrotus droebachiensis. Next base: position 65,583 of record JAVYIG010001950.1, read on the forward strand.
TAATAGCAAGCAGTGTTATACTAGCCACGGCGGTCGGCACTGGGCGGGCCGGCCGGCCTGCCGGGCCCGACCAGCACGAATTTCACATTAAAAAACTGCTCTAAACGTAATTATTTGTGAAGAAAAATACTACTTACATTCTTATTTCCGTCTTGAATCGTGTTTTATTTTCAATTTTAAAAGATTCATGTTTTCAATTTGTCAATAAATGATATTTTTTAAAGATTTTCCGAGACGGTTGTTGTCTAATGTTAGAGTCATGAAAGCTGCCATCTTGAATAGAGACTCGATCAGGCTCGTCAGTAACTGTTTTTATAAGTTTTTATTTTCAACAGGAAAAATATAAAATTCCTATTTTTCCTAAATAAATAAATACCATACTATAATATATATTTATTTCATTAATTATATTATAAAATTTGTTCGATATTGTTACAATTAGAAATATTTTTGTTGTTGTTGTTGAATGGGTTTGAGCTGAACTTGTTTTGATCACGCACATGTATTTTTGTTCATGGCTTGCGATCGCGACGTAGCGTGGTCAGGATTTGGGATTTAAATGGCGCCAGTGAAGTCGCGCCCACCACTGGATAGGCATAAATCACAAAGGCGGAACATGGGAAAAAAGTAAATATAAAATGAGCAATCATGACATAAAAATTAGGTACAAAATGACAAGTTTATTAGATTGCAATTTTTTTTTGCCGAACATCCGAACCAGGCCTTTGTGTTCGGTTCGGTTCGGTTCGGTTCGGAAGTGCCATGTTCGGCGAACTTCCGTTCGGTTCGGCGGTTCGGCTACAGCACTACATCCATCCTTTGTAAATAGTCATTGGAGTTAGGATGAAATGTGGTAGGTTATTCTGAAAGACTGTTCAACATTTTCTTGTATCTGACAAGAGAGGGCACTAGACTTGAACTGACTCACAAATACATGCATTCGTTTCTTTCCTTGGATCTTCTTCAGCCCACTCAAGACAGTTTGCCATTAGTTCTGAATATATATTCTTTAAAAATGTTTGCCTATTCTGTTAATTTGAAGGCTTGATTGTTTTCTATCGTAGTTTTTTTGTATACAGTTCGGATAGCTGCCCCTATCTAATGTTTCATTTGACAGCAAAAGATCAGTTGGTAGCTTGTGTGGGGAGAATTAAGTCGGTATCTATTCTAAATGTTTCTATTTCTTTGTAATGTTATGATTTTTCATGTCTTTTCTACCTGCTGTCAATCATTCCCAAGAGGTCATTGACCTCAGACCCAGACCCTGGGAACAAATTAGCCAATGGAACATGTTCTTAATTTGGCCTTCAATCAAACCATCACTGTCAGATCGTCTAATTGGTCAATTAAGCAAGGTAATCAGTCAATTAGCAAAGGTAATCAGTCCGCTTTTAATTTCCACATTGTTTTAACTGAGTGAGTAGGAACTGGGGCATGGATGTGTTGATACAGGGGCAGGAACTTAGAACCCTTATTATAACAACGGGGAGATTAACGCTAATTACCTCCTAAGCTTGAGATGAGAGGGGTCTTTATGGCATGGAAAGCTAGTTTTGATGACAAATTTGATTAAATTGGATGAAACGAGGCTTGACGTTGACCTGGTAAGGTCATGGGCAGGTGTGTTGTTGGTCCAGTCAGTCGTGAGGCAGGTGTTTGTGAAGTCTGCCAGACCATGGTCAGACTTTGAAGGACTGGACTGATGATTGGTCAAGAAATGAAGAATGGAGTTATAAACAGAAATATAATAGATTGATTGATTGATTAGTGCTTGAGTTGTCAATCATCCAAATGATTGATTGATTGACTGATTGTTGAATATAGTTATGATAAAGCTTTCATAGAGGTTGCCGTAACTTTTTTAAATTTTTCATTGATTAAAAAGAAAGCTTCAAAGATTTGATTTCTTTATTCCTTAATTTTCTAGGGATTTGAAAGGTTAATGTAAAGTAATCACCATGATAATAAGGTAATGTGTGTCTGTTTAAAAAAAAATGATTATGTTGATATTTTCTGTTAAAGATAACCAAATATGGCCCACTTTTGTTGGAGAATTTAGCAACCAAATTGTTTTATTGGGACGGAATTGCTGGTGCAAGGATGGAGGAAACGATCAATTTGTACAACTTCCACCCACATATCCGGAGCTACTTGACAGAGGATTCAGAGCTAAACTTTTTGGGTTGTAACTGTTCTATTGTTACTCAATTGGTTTCAAGGATTATTTGAAAGGTGCCATCTGTTTAACATATCAAGATTAGTTCTGCATTGATTCACCATCTGATTGTGCCCTTTGCAAAAGAAGAAAAGATTATTTCTTCTTCATCCTCTTTCAGTGATTCTGTATTTGAGTCATTTGACATGTGTGTGCTGGAGTGTTTAATAAAGCTTTACCAACTGTTTCCATTCTCTTATGTTTCATGTTTTATAAAAACACTGGTATAAAACTTGTTGAATATGGTCTCTTGTTGTTTCACTTGTAGCAAAAGATTTATGGGCCAGATGATTTGATCTTTGCTCTATGATTTCCTTTGAACTTTAGTGTAAACATAAAAAAGAAACCCTAGAATGAAGCTGAAGCTAAACTCTATTGCTCATTGCTCATTGCTCAAACAAAAGCTCAATGCCCTGCAACGTTGTAAATGTTCATACAAATTTGTGCACACCAAGCTGTCCATTGGATTAACACAAACCAGTTACGCTTGGTTTTAGATCAGGGCTAGGATCTAAATCATTTACTGGTAATACGTATTCATTTATATAGTACACTATTCCATTTTTAGAGAAGACTTGACAGGAGCTCATAGAATTTAAGGATTTTGCTCTTCATAAATTAAAATTCAATTCATCTGTTTAATCTTCTGAGGTTGAGTCGTAATAAAACTATGTTTGGTTACTAACTTTAAATTTAAAACAACAATTACGATTGTAGTTTAGTATGTTCAGAACCAGAAGAGCGCTACAGCTGTGTTAAAGCATATTGGTTTTACTTCTTGATCTCAGGAGGGGGTTTCATCATTTGACTCCATCGTATTATTTTTCTAACTTTTATATAAAGGGAAGTCCCGTCCAAAGCATATCAAAGCATACTTTATATAATTCTGTTCAGGCTCGTTTATATAGCATGGCCTACGAATAAGCTGACTTTGTCATTTGTGTTTGCATATCTTATATGTCAACAAATGATGCATCACTTGGTAAACAGTGAGGGAGACTGAACTTTGGAAAAGTAGAATCTATGCTTGAGTTTGAGACTGACTGTTTCAATGCTTGACACTAAAAAGGACAACATTTTAAGCCTAGATTCCCCCAAATTTCATAATTTAAACAGGGATCTTGTGCTTTCAATCCTGTGCTTGCAGACTCAACAAATTAGATTCACTTTTATGAAAAGAGATTACTAAGTAATAGGAGTCTTCTGCATCTGTTTTGTGTTTTGCATGAAAGGTATCCTAGTATAAACTATGCCTCATTCAGTTTTAGGGATTGAAAGAATCTATAGGCTATATTCTGACAAAGATTTATACTATATATACTCATTTTGAAGGCCCCACTTCACTTGCATATGTAAAAAAGAATGCACTGTTGAGAAGCATGATGCTCATATTAAAGTTTATGTAGGGAGAAGAATCAAACAAAATCTCTATAAGTCAAATGAGTCTGCATTGATTCGGAAATCTGAATTTATTCTGTGATCATCATTAATCATTGGTTTGTACCAAATGTTATGAGAAACAAGATATCTGCCTCAGCATGAAAGCTTCATTCTTTGGCCATTGGCATTGGTCTCATTTGTCAAAATGTGTGGATCTGAATTAAGAATTAACAGACATTCAGTTACTGTCAACTATCAAGAAATATTATTATTTGCCAATTCCACTTTAATGAAACTAATTGGCCCAAATTCACAAAGGAGGTTTGTTGACAAACCTTGGTTTTCGTACGTCATATGACGCGTTTTATGCGTTTTTTTTACAAACCTGGTTTGTAAAGAACAAAAGGAGGTTTGGCGAAACAAAAGGAGGTTTGAGCTCAAACCTTGGTCTGAGCGCAAACCTTGCTTTGTGAATTTGGGCCCTTATGTTAAGATGATTAAGTATATATGTATGGGTTGTACTGCATGAAAGAAACCTTCATGAAGGAGTGCAAGTTATGCTTATAAATAATAGATTTATTCAAACACTGCATTTTTCCTGCCTTGTCTGTATTCAGCAAGTAAATGGCCTCTTGCCAGGTATGGATGAAAGCGTGATATGGATGAGACGTGCTCATTAACTAGAGTGGTCTACCCCCACAGATTAGAGGACCAATTACTTTCTCATTAATTAGTGGTAAGACATTTAGCTATGTTTACACATAACAAAAAGAGGATCAATTTTTTCACAGTAATTGATACAGGTAGTAAAACATTAAGGTATGTTCTAAGGCTGCGACGGGTAGTCGAATGCTCGAGTACCCGCACGGTTGACAACTACTCGGGTACAATTTCTCGTACCCGAATATTCGGCCGCAAAAAAAAAAAAAAAAAAAAAAAAAAAAAAAAAATGTCCAGGCCCACGCTTACCCGTGCCAGGGAGAGCGGCGTCCGCTGGCATGGTACCGTCGGTAAAAATGTTTCCCAACTCAAGCACTGTCAAACTCACCTTTCAGAAACTGGGACCAAATGTCCAGATTTCTGTTTGGACTTGGAGGAAAATGGATTATTCTGCCATCTTTGGTTTTTAAAACAGCATTGTTTACTGTTATTATTCTTATTAAATCTGCGCCTTCAACTGCAACTCAAAGTAAAATTGCATGCGTTTCAGCGAGGGATCTGAGAAACTGCCGAGTGGTATGGTAGTGGCAAAAAAATCGAAAAAAGAAAAAAACATCAAAAAATCAAAAAATTCAAAAAAAATCAAAAAAATTCAAAAAATTCAAAAAAAACATGGCGTCCGAATATTCGAGTATTCGCCTGTGAGCCTGGGAGTGTACTCGGGTACCTCATTACACTGTTGTGCACAGCCCTAGTATGTTCACACATAACAAAGAGAGGATCAAATACCTTCACATTATTCAGTAGTAAAACATTTATCCATGCTCACACAGCACATTCACATCCAAGATGATTAATTACTGATTAATTACTCACTCATTAATCAGTGGTGAAACATCTAGGCATGTTCACACACATCACAACCAAGATGATTCATTTCTCATTTCAAAGTGGTAAATGTATAGCTATGTTCACACATCCCATTCACAACCAAGATGATTAATTACTTACTCATCAATCAGTGGTAAAACACTCAGCCATATCCACACATTCTAATGAAAGGACTAATTATTTCCCAATTAATCATAGGTAAAAATATTTAGCTGTCTTCAAACATAAGAATTCAAAAGATCAATTACTTTCTCATTCATCAATGGAAAGACCTGTAGCCGTGTTTCCACATTATATATGAGAGGGTCCTTTTACATTTTTATTAATTAGTGATAAACATTTAGTCATGTTCACTCATTACAAATAAATCTGAAGGGTAAATGAGAAAGCTATAGTAACAAATGCATGTACCACATACTTTACAAATATTGATTACACATGGTTGCAAATTATGCATCCAACATGAATGATATAAATATCAAGATATGAAAATAAGGATGGGATTCTTGTTAAATATATTGCCTCTGAAAAAACAAAGCCTTTCAGAAGTTTTCCTATTTTAGACCTTTTTTTCTTCTTCTTATATAATGGTGTAAATATCCTTGCTCTAAAAAAAATTGTATAGTTAGCTTTCCAATTTGACATATAGATATATTGAAGCTCATGCATGTATGGCATAACGTTAACACTAATAACCAGTAATTGATCACTGCATGTCAAATGTCAATCATGCAATTACTTACATCAAACATTACATTTATTCTAATTCCAAAAAAAAGTGGTGGAGCAGAGTTGATCGATTGTTGCTTAAATGACCTAATTATGCTAAAAGGTATTCCATGGAGACAGCTCTTCTCTATAACTCATAAAGTACATCTATTAATCGGGAGTGAGATGGAGTTAGAGATGGAGGAAAGAAAGGCGACAAAATGTCTATGCATACCGGGTAGAAATAAATCTATAGGATACACATGTAGATGGGAGGGGGACTTTGAAATGTGGGGCATCATGAAGTAGTTTGTAGTTTGATGATTTTATGATGGAGTATAGTCAAGCCTAATGTGACATTTATGAAGAAGTGGTATCATTATGCTTCAATTAATATCAGCCTTTCTACATAATATGCAAGGAGAACTGTTTGTTAATGAAACAGCAAATTGACACAAATTGTAATTGTATGGTAATAATTCAAATATAGAATGATATGTTTAGGATGTAAAATAACTTGTGACTGTAAACATAAAACAACTCCATCACCACCATCCCTGGTCATCATTAGTATCAACATTAATAGCATCCTCAATTTCATCACTCTCATCATACTCGGCACTATCCTCCTGATCCTCCTCATCATTATCATCCTCCTTGTACTTGTTAATAGATTTGTTATCCATTTTCAAAACTGAATCTCATAGGAATGATATACTATAACAAGTAGCAGCCATGTTGATATACCACCAGTAATTTTGATATCATACATGTAGACCCAAAATGTGTCACATGCGAACAAAGGCATCTGCAACTTCCTCCCCCCCCCCTCCCTTTTTTTTTTAGCATCTCTCCCAGATTAAGTTCTGGGTTGTGAAGTACCTGCAAACAAAGCCACTGGGTTGCAAACTAGGCCATCTGTCTGGATGTTAATCTACCCAAGTCATTCTTAGATCTCTGATGTACATCCTCTCCTATTTTTAATGACATATCTGGATCATTTATTTGTTTCGCCCCTTTTCCTAATTGATTACGTTTTTTTAACCTGTGGCTGGTATGAGGAAGATATGGGATTATATCGAACTTTAGGATTCGGAAGGGATGAAAATGAAATTGTTAGAAATTCATAAGATTATTTATGTGGGATCAATCTTCTAGCCTAGGCTCTAGCTTCTTCCCCCTCCCTCTCTCTCTATCACTCTCCCCCCTCTCTCTCTCTCTCTCTCTCTCTCTCTCTCTCTCTCTCACACACTTTCCCTCTCTCTAGTTCTCTCTTTCTTCATTTTTCTCCATCTTTCTGTATTTATCTTTCTGTATCTCTCTGTATCTCTCTTGCATATTGTCTTTCTCCACAATTTGCTATCTCTCTCTCTCTCTCTCTTCACTATTTCTTCTCTTTCTTCTTTGTCCAGCAGTTATGTCAAGATAATATAAACAGACTATAAATAAACTGATTAGTAAAGTCCACCAAAGTTGATGCCCCTTCCCCTAATCCCTTTTCAGATAAAGGGACATACATATTCATCTCCAATCATGCCCTCTGTGCTAACAACACAAACCTCACACAGGCAGGCAGAAGCAAATAAACACAACCCTAAATCTGGTCTTTCCACAATCATTCTCTCAAACAAAGACAACAACAACAGCAGGACCAGGGTCAGCTAGCTCCTCTCTGCATTCCTGTCTCACTTGTTACCCCAGTGAGTGTGCTGTGCCCTCCGCCTCATTGTTCCCTACACACTGCCAGCAATAATACACTTGTCGAGGTGGCTGCATTCATGCACCATTCATTCGTGTCTTGGTCCCTTGCTTCGCTGGCTGGCTGGCTGCGCTACTCTTGGGTCGCTCTCTGTCTGTGTAAGCATTGCATTGTAGCCCGGTGCGTTTGTTGGACAGGGTGATTTCATTGTGGTATAGATTGCCCTCCATATGTACATGTATGCATGAGGGACTCTGACTAAATGACTGGCCGACTGATTCCCTCACATGTATCAATGCTGTATGAAGCAGCTGATCTTATCGTAATCAGTGTAGCAGCATGTAGTACTACTGTGAATTCATAAGGAGGTAAAGGCCAGCTATTGCTGCTTTCGCTGTGGATAACACCATTGGAACACCATTGGAACTACACTGTGGATGCTTATTGTGGATTTACTTACTCTAGGGCTTCCGGAATTCCTATTTGTGATTTTTTTACACACTAACCAAGGCAACAGAACTGGATCTTTCTTCCGATTGGCTTTATAGTACTCTTCAGATGTGTGCTTTTCAGTGTAGTCACTGGATTACATAGGATTGTGACCCCTGACTTGACTTACAGTCACCCCCTTAATTTTTGAATGCATGCTGTTTCTTTTCATGATACCATTTAGTTTATTACTGGGACAAGTCTGTGCACTTCAGCATCAGGAATCACCCCTTTGTGCTTTATGACCGATATCCAAGTAATTTCTTGAAGCATCATCAATTACACAGAAACCATCATTGACCATCATTGACCATCATTGACCATCATTGACCATGGCATGTAAAGTAGGATGTAGGACTTGACCCCGTAACCCCATTTTATTTGTAGACTTTGTGGACCACTTTGTTTGTCAAACCACCATTCATCTAAACCAGAAAGCTTATCCCAGACAGGAAAAAGGGGATCATATTACTGCCGTTTATCTACTTTCTGACCGACATCTTATGAAAAGTTGGGCCATTTTCTTCCGGTGCTGACAGTAAAAACAAAGTTTGAAAATGGTATCGTATCAAATCAAATCTACTCTTTTGAGCTAGACAAAAACAGCAAGTTTCTGACTTGCGGACCATATAACAGTGGTATTGTGGATATACATATTTACGAGACCAGTATGCAAGGAATGAGCAGGATGGACGGGCGGTCATCGCACATGCCGCCACCAAAGGAGGTAATTCAGTTATTTTAAAGAGTTATAACAGTTACTAGAAAAGCACAGTGTTAAAGATGTTGTTTTATTTGCGAATATAAAATGCTAAGAATAGATGTAGCTCTGGTTTTCATGTTGAGTTTAATTTTTCCATTGTTTTGTGTGGTAAGAAAACACAAAACAAGTTTTAGCCTATGGTGTGTAACTGTATTGTAAATCTTGACTCCAATATTTAGTGTTTTTTACACAAAAATCAGAAATCTGACAGAGGATAGTCGTAGAGGCTATTTTCTTCAGTTTTTTGTTTGGTGAGGTAATATATCACCCAGTAGATGTATTACATACTGTACATGTGTGAGTGAAGTTGTTGTGTCAAATGTATGGTTTCAATTACAAAACTTGACTCCTACATAATTTAGTGTTCTTAATAAGCAGCAAAATTCCAACAGCCGACTTACCAAAGATGATGTCATGAAGATTTAACAGAGCCATGGGAACAACAGAATCCTATCTTTTCACGCTGTTGTAAACTCCATGTTTGGACATGTAAATCACTGTATTGGACAATTTAATTTTCAACCTGACTACTTTTACATTGTTATCGGGCATGGTGAGTTCACATTTGTGGAATCCTGTCATTCACGTATGGATGATGATGACTGCATGCGTTCGCTTTGGGAATAATGTGTCATCTTTTCATATTGATTTTTTATTCTCACACTCCATGTGATGGATAATATATCGCGGCTTTTCTCCTGCTGTGGAAATTGTGGTTTTCCTTACTAAACCATAATATACAAAATAATACAATACCAGCTGGATATTCTAAATTAAAAGTATACATTGTTATACAATGAAGAACAAAACATACAGGAGTTTATTGTGATATACCTTTGCAAAGCTACAAAAATCGTTTTGGAAAACTGGAAAACAACTCTGGTAAAAAAACTGTGAAATTAATAAAATTCACTTCAATGAAATATCGCTGGTAGTTGAACTTTATAGCAAATCCAAAAAGACCTCTTGAGAAAAAAGGCATTTCTACACTGCTATTAAATATTATACTTAAAATGGCAGCTCTCAGTCATATCTTTGACAATCCATTGTGGAAATTGATAATAGCATCATTCTAGGAAGAATCCACCTTGCATATTCTAGTTGGTGTAATGTCAGACAAGCACCAAGTAAACTTTTAGGTTATATCGACAGATTTTGAATTAATAAAAGCATGCATGGAATTCAAATACATTTCCGATAAAACTCTTTTCTTAGATTTTAAAATAACAGTGTCAAGGTTTGCTCAAGAATTAGTACAGTACTGCATGTATACTTGAAATTGTTTTCCTCTTTTGGGGTGTGTTTGAAGGATGATGTTGTCAAAATATTGATGCAAGCAGGGCTGTATTGCCTCAATGTGACACATTTATTATCCGTACCCAATTGTTACAACCTTTGTTACAACCTTTGTTACAATGACAGGGTCATGGTAGTGGTGTTTGGGGGAGGGATCTAATGCCGAAACATTTTTTTTTTTCCTCCATTTTTTTTTGTATCAACCACATTCATGGTAGTCTGCAGGCGCAAATCCTTGTCAGTCGTTGTGCGTAACAGTGTCTGCACCATGAGACTACAATTGGCTATGTACTCTTTGACACAGCCAGAAACTGATGGATGTAGGCTCTGCTCAAGGCATTAGGAATTGTTGTAAATTGTCAAATTAGAGTGTGTGCTCACAGACTACATTCACTTCAAGGAGTGTTTTTAATGGAGTAACTGAAAAAAATAGCCTATCAGTTTCACTGAAAACCGTGATTTGATCATTGACGGTTGCTTGACCCTGAGATGCAATTGTGGGCAAACCAGCTTGTGTCCCATGTGTACTACTACTATGCTAGTCTGAAAAGGTAGACTGAAGACTCTAAAGAGTAACTTACCACCATGATCTAGATTCTCAATGGCAAACATATTACAAAAGCATAGTATGTGTATGCTACATCATGATGTTAATCTATTTGTCTTTGGCTGTTTTTTTTCTCCATCCTTGATGTATGATTAATGTGTGTTTACTACTTAACAATGACTCACAGTAGACAAATTCAAGCTACAATCCAATGTTACAACTTTTAGAGCGATTAAGTTAATTTGGAAAACTTAGTAAGCTATAAGCATGACATATGATTTTGAAATAATCTTCTTTTTTAAACTTTAACTTTTAGTAGTGACTAGTGACACCATTTGAAAAATATAGGCCTATTCCACTACTAGTAATTCCAGTATTCTGTATTTTACTTTTCTTGAACATGCCTGTTAGGCCTGTGTTCGTAGTCTACACATGTACATGTACATGATCATTAAGTGGCAAACCACTGGGTAACCTTGTTTAGTGTGCAGAAATGGTGCGGATATTATTTCCATATCTGATGGCCTTGTCTTTTTGTCAGCATTTGCCAATTTGAGGCTACATAGTGATTGATTCCGCAAGAATGAGTTCATCATGCACCTGCTATTCATTTACCTGTTCAGAGCTAATTGGATAATGTGGTAATTGGAGGCAAGAGATTAGAGAAATGACCGGAAATGGAATAGTTCCTTCATAATAGATTTTATGGAAGGTCGGTGGTAACATTTTGTCCCAGGCTTTAAATCATATTATTCCAGCTCTATTAAAAATAATTGTTGACAGAACTTTGAAAGAATATACGCCCTTTGACACTGTTTTTATATTTTTACCTCATATCTGTACTTCAGCCCTGTTTAGAGAGTAATTATCGAAACTTCTAATTCTCGTTGAGGTTTAGTAAAAATAGATTGCTCCAAAACATGTCAATTAAACATCTAAGATTCATTTTCCTACCCTCACTAAAGGCCTTTCAGTCCTCCTTATCCAACCATATTTAGATTAGGCTTTGTCACAAAACATTACAAAATTACAAATTTCCTCATTCCTGTTGATCTGCAACAGTGCCCATTTCCATTTTCATTTTCATTTTCATTTTCATTTTCCATTTCCCATTTAATACTAGAATGTGGCCATCAAAATCAAATCAAGGACGATATTAATTGACCGATAACTTTTTCTTCTCAATCGACTACAGGTATTTGCTGAATTCCTCAACCACTTGGCATGTCAATTCCTAAAATTTCCTATTCAAAGAACTAATGAACTTCCCCAATCACCAGTACTGCAGAACATTTTTTCTTGGTCATTCATGGGATATTTGTTTGAATAATTGAAATCAAGGCAATTCTTATTGTGATTGTATAACAAAGATATTTTGATGAGTTTTTGAAAAAAAGAGGGCCGTTACCGTAATCACTAAGGGCTTTTATGAGCCCAAGTCAAATATGTTATTTAGATGTGGATTGTGGACTTTGTGAAGGCTCTAACTTGTTTTTTATTGTACATTTTTCACAAAACAAAATGGTTGACTCTGTCTGTATTTACTCTGTTAAATTTAAAGAAATCATTTCATTGTTGAACCATCAGGAGATTTCAGTATGAGTAGAATTCCTCAATTTATGATTATCACAAGCTTGCCTTGTAATCAAAATTGTCCATTTGAAGAACTAAGACAATCTAACTCATCAGGAATGCTTCATCTGCTGAGAGCCAGAAGGGATTTTCTTTGTGTTTTTAGCGCTAAAATCCTTCTTCCTCTTACCACTTGAGATGTGCGTTTATTCTACTAGACTGGAGAACTCATGCCTAAGGAATCATTGTTTGCATATTTTTATTTTTATGAATTTGATTCTTCGATTTGTAATTTTTTACCCAAATATGTATTTTGATATCTGCACGATCTCTAAAGAATTCTCCCTCACCAGGCCTTGGGCTGAAGTTGCTGAACTAATGAACCCTGAACATAACAGTCTTCCAACTGTGTCTTGACCAGCTGAAACGCTGGTCTCAAATGGGTTTCCTTGATGATTGCTTTATTGGTGATTCATTATTGACCACAGACAGGTCCATTGATGGATTAACTCATTCATCGCCACAGCAGGGATGTCTTTCATTACCTGGCACTGAACTTGTTTTGTTGTGATGTGAGCATGGGCTCTGGTATCAGCAAGGAGTTTATACCAGACCACAAGGATCCATGGTGTGGCGAAGAAGATGATGAATGGCACTTCTATTTGAGAATGCAGTATAGTTTCCCTGCTGCTCAGCTTGGCAGTGCATCTGTCTGTTCTACTTCATCACTTCATCATACCTTGAGTTGAGGACCAATGGTTCTACGTTTGTGTTCCCTACTTTGATTCCCCTGCTGGTAGAGTTCATGTAGAGGCAAGATTCAATTCTGATCAAATGACTAGTACATGATTGTACTGACATGAAGGACAGGCCCTTACATACAGAAGATAGCCTCCTTCTGATATAATTTCATTAGCCTACCCCTCCCGTTGGTTACTCCTTCACTTCTAACAACTCGCTCTTCCACATGCCAAGTCAACTCTGGTTCAACATATTGAGAAGTGATAGGTTGGAAGCTAGTACCACCACCACGGGAGAAAGAATGGGAATCACATTAAGAAATAAGGGTAACATGTTGAGATGATTAAAATCTCATCCAAAAATATTGACCCGGTACATCCAAACCGCAATTATTTTGACAGGCGGAACACGACGGACACAACAAGAACGACAAGCATGCAGCCTCCATCCTTTCATCCGCGATGTCTTCCAAGACTCTGCGATCGTCCCCCTGCCGCATGACTCACATAGTTGATAGGATTAATTGATTGTGTTTTCTATTCATGGTGTTGTCTGTCCATCGGATGGAAGGGAAACTGTCACACCAGCCCTGATTTCTGGATGGCTAGAGACTTAAAATCATGTTATTTCAGATTTGTTATGAATTTTATCCTGGCAATGTCAACGATTTGGGGGAAGAATCTTAGCACTATTCAAGGTACTATATATGAAAGTGAGAGTGGTCACCAAATATAAATGTTTTGAAATTAATTGGGGGTAGAATCTTGGCACTATTCAAGGGTTCTATTCTATGAAAGTGAGAGTGGTCACCAAATGTAAATAGATTTAATCATGCAAGAGATGCGAAATCTTGTTAACTGTTAAATTAATTTTTTGTTTAATCTTTCAAAAGCAATGTCTTGGCCTCAATTTTGTTTCTATGGTTTACTATGTTTTTTTGTATGGTATTTCATCATCTCACAAGGGCTTCAAGATGGTAGTTGGCTGTATTATGGCCCTGTCATTAAAAATCATTAAGTTCTGCCTCTTGTGTCAAGTGTCCTCGTTGTCAATGTCATACTAGTTTGAGATTTTATGTTGATCTTGATCATGCATAGTCATGACGAATAGTTCAGTCCTGCTCATTAGCTAAAAGTAAAATTCAATGTTACTGTTAAAAGATTCTTGTCTCTGCAGTTTCCGGGTATCACCATTTACGCATCACCTGCTGGCCTGTCGGGATATGACAGCGCTGTAACATAGTCATGCATGGTATGTGAGAATGTGAGATTGGCGACAAACATCATATCTCCCCTGTCACAGCGTCTTGTGAGATCAACGGTAGCTTCCTCGTTGCTCTCAACAATAATAATATGTCTGCTGAGGGCAAGAAGGGCGTTAACTCTATGTAAAAGTATATAAGTTAACTTCCTTCTGGTTCTCAGACAATATCATGATTGGTATGAATTATGAAGATACTGATAGCACTGTGTCAACACGATGTTCCTAGTACTTCTTGGAGGTTTATTCAGATCATGTTATCATTTCAGTTATGATAAAAAGTTCTAATTTTAGGTGATATAGATGATTTATCTGCAAAGTAGGCTAAAAATGGAGATTGGAGGAGTTCAGTTCAAATACCATTTACTCAGCAATACATCATTAATTTGTTAACACTTTATTTTCTAAGTTACCTCATACATGTATATTTCAGCTTTGTCAATCAGTAGCGTAACTATCCTCTACCTTTGACAGCTTTAAGAGATTTTGGATGACACTGGAAAAATAAACTTTTACTCTTCAAATACATATTACAGGGGTGTTTTGGTCTTTTGGACTGATCATATAACCAAATGCTATATGTAATTCTACTATTAAAAAGAAATGTACAGATAATAATTGGATGTTTTTCTGGAATCTCATCTTTCAGTATGTGTTTGTGTATGTAGTCGCAGTTAGTTTGTAGAATTGTCTGATGACTCTGGAAAATCAACAGCTCATGAAAGTCAATTAGCATTCCTCTAGACTCTGGCGCCCACCATTCACCATATTAACACCAGTGTTTATTGAATCAAAATGAAAGTGAGCAAGTTTAAACGTATACATCACATCATGATTACCTTGATTGAAACAACAGCTCCCCGCTCATCCTCTGAACCTAGCATCCAGGCTCCCCTCGAAAAATAGATGAAGGACGATGAAGATGTTTGTGAGGAATAAAGTTTGCGTCTGCAGATTTCCTTGAGGAGATCTCAGAAATGTCACGTTTATCCCTGTGAGGATTGGATGGAATCTGCGAGCTCAGATCATGGCTCAAGAGGAACAATGCTCTGGATGAAAAGTTACCCCAACATTTGTTAATCATGATCATGTCCATCCCTAGGGGGTTCCATGTTAATTGGATGACAGATTAGTCTGACTAGTTGGCTTTATTTAGTTTTTCATTTTTCCTTTGAGGTTTCGAAAAGCAATCAAACATACTTTGTTATTTCTCAAGCTAGAGGATGTATGATTTTGTGCGGTATGAAAGTATCTCAGAGGAATTATGCATTCATGGAGTTTATAAGACATCCCATTATTTGTTTGATTCACAAACCTGAATTCACATTTGATTGCAGTTAATTTCTGTGTTGCTGAATTTCTTTTCTTTTTCGCATTATCTGCCCTCCTATTCCTTGTTTCTCATCTGCCCCTATCCCTCTCATCCTCTCTTTCTTCCACCTCCCCCCCCCCCCCTCTCTCTCTCTCTCTCTCTCTCTCTCTTTTAAAATCTTAAAATAATTTCTCATCTGGTTTTACTTTTACTTACAAAAATCTGATCTGAATGGTACCTCTACACTATTCATTTACTCTATTTTAAAATCAGAAAGTGTTAAGGTTTTTTTGCTACCAAATAAATATAATGCATATTTGCAATACAAAGCATTTATAGTTTGTACATTGTTCAATAAACGGTTGCACTATTTTGTGACATGTTTTGTCCAGTATTTCAATAGGCTGTTTATACAGGTTTCCTCCTTAAAAATTTCATGGTCTGTATTTTGCAGCAGAAAATGAGGAAGGTACTCTTCCGTCTCTCATCTGCTGCCATTCTTACAGCATCAGTGATGATGTTGTTTGAACAACTGCAAGCTGCTTGGTATTGTATCCAAATTGAAGCGAGCTAGGCATTCCTCATCAGGCATTGATTTCTGAAGAGTGACAAGTGAAATTGAGCTGTCAGGAGATGCTCTGTTGAGATAGGTTTTGATGTGGAGTTAACTGGTTTACAAAGCTGTTCAAAATCATGCAAAAGAATCATCTCTGATATTAAAATTAGCTTTAACATGAGCTTTAAAACATTGTTGTTGACCAGAATTTAAAAATATATGGGCCTATATGTTGTTTTTATGGGCATTCAATCAACTGCTGACAGCCAGAGTTTTCAAGACGGCATTAACTCTACATCATAAAAATATGAGTTTACTCCTTTCTGGCTCTCAACAGGTGATGTACACTTTCTAGCTTTGATTAAAGCCTTTTTACAACTAAATGCTTTCCTGAGCTAATCAGCATAATAGTAGGGTATAAATGCTGTGTTGAAATATTGATAAAAATAAAATGGTGCTGGAAATGCAATTTTCTGCATGTTGGGAGAAAAAGAAAGCCCTCCTTCACATTTAAAAGGGCTACTTTTTACTCCATCATCATAACACCTCGTTACATTGTTCCCCTAAGTGTGCAGTAGTCTAACTGTTCATTTGATTTCCAGCAAGTAACCATATTCTCTGATCATCTCTTCTCCACCTGTCATTCCCTCCTCCCCGCCTGTGCATCATCCCAGGCTTCCCAGCGTCCATCTCCATCTCATAATGGAGACAGGCGGCGGCGTATTGGTCATCCTCGTCCCCTATCCAATGGTCAGGCTCGCCCCAAGCATTGGAAATAGAACCCCTTTTGATGCCTCTGAGGAGCTCGTTTAGCATGAACCAGGATTATGTCATTGATTCAGTACTTGGGATATCGCTGCAGGGACATTTGATCGTCTTTGAGAGATGCGATGCAGAGATGTGCGGGTATTGCCGCAAATTGGCAGTATTGAAATTGGGAGATGATGGCATCTTGGGGAAGAGTTGGGTTACTTTCGTTCATAGTAAAATCACTGTGAAAGATCTCTCTAGACCTGAATCTAGAAAATGGCATGTAAAAAAATGCATACAGGGGCCTTCCAGAGCATATGCTAGTATGAAGTCTGAAACAAAAACTCTATAAGAAATGTCAATCTTCATTTGATTTTGTCATCTATCATTTGAAAGACTATATTTTGCATTTTGTTTGGTGATCACCAGATGTTCATGGAATGTTCAGTAATACTAATAGGCTCAGATTTTCTCAATTTTGCTTGTTCTATTCTGAGGATATTTAGGATATTTCCAGGAGGTGAAGAAAAGGTTACTCTAGTTCACTTGCAGTTCAGTGTCAGGTCTAGTCTAGCTTTCAGACTACATTTGAATGAGTTGTCTAAGATGCTTGTTTTCAGTGCAAATCTGAAAAGAATACAGATTCTTTTCCAGAAAGCTTTGAAAATTCCTGTTATTTGATGAGGTACACATTCATTTTTTTATTAAAGGGAGAGGCAGGTGTGCAATTGGCAACTGCTTTAATATTGAGAGTTTTAGATGGCAATGTTAATGTAAAAATATTTGCTAATTTATCTCCTTGGAGAGAACAGTAGTGAAATAGAGAATAACTTTTAATGATATATAATAATAATGATAATAATAAAACAATTCATATAGCGCTCTTACACATATTAAATGGTTTCAAAATGCTTCAGAGTTCATCAAATTAACTTGTAGGTAAATTTCCAGCACAAATAACTTTCCCTTTTCTATGGGGAACTTGTTTAATAAAAAATATTGATTGGTTATGATATCAAGTTGACCCTGACCCAAATCTATATCAGTGAGAGTCCCAATTATAGTAGGTCCATGGTATTATGCAGAAAGTGACAAGCTGCCAATCCTAGGATGTGCTTCTCTGACTCATTCTAATGCACGCCATGTACTTGACAGTGAAACATGATCGTTAGGTGTTTCTTGATGGGATGAATAATTCATGTTGATTTTGTGCTTGAAATGTTTGAAAGATTCCATCCTTCTTGGTGAGTAAACGTACACGTATCTCACGTTCTTTACACGCCAGGGGACTTGTTTGAGTGGAGGTGGTAAACGGAAAGCAAATTTGCCATTTTGGGAATTGTTCTGTAGGATCAGGCGAGCATATGTGAGAAATGGAATTACCATTGATCTTTATTGTGTGAAAATATAGTCATTTTTACGTGCATTATATATCCATAATTATTTTCATATAAAGCTCTACTGCTGAAGTTGCATAGCATAGCAGGGTCTGATTGGGGGAGGGGGTTGTGGGTTGAAGTTTAGGGACCAGTGTGTCCCGGGCACTCATTAGTACAAGTCCTGTTAAAGTTTTGAACCTTGGTCACCGGATTAATGCATCTTCAATTCCACACACCATCTTCACTTATGAGTAGTTTCCTACCTCTCATTGTAAATGCACAGGCTGACATAAAACTAATGAGTAAACTATCCTTTAAAGTTTAAACCATCCCGTTGCTGCAAGCTACATATACATGTACAGTACATGTACACTATTAGTGCATTGTCTAGACATCCCTTTCAAAGCTTCACCAGTATTTTGTGACAGTCAATAAGTTTCCACAAAAAGACTGGTCCCAGCAGACTATTTCATGCCACAGAGAACCCATTCCAACATGATTGGCAATTTATGAAGTGCATGAATAGCACTTGAATTGAATTCACTTTTCGTGGAGGTCATTTCTTTTATAGGATTCAAGCATATCCAGGTATTAGAAATTGATTCGACTTGGAGCATGCAACTTGCATAGCAGCAGAATGGGATCGACTTGGTCTATTGAATAATAGGAAATGTATTCTGTTTTGATCACATTATCCACCACTAGCTGAAGTACACTAGCCGACAAAAGAGATTTTATGGAAATCGATTTCATTTAATAGTGCTGAAGTGCTGAACATGATAAACATCAATCCCACAAAAGAGAGCAAGAAAGAGAAAGAATAAGATTAAATCATTCAGGAGCATTGAGTGGTTTAGCTCTAAAACCCTTTACCAGCTTATAAAGAGCAGTGTTTTTTATTTGTGGCGAAAATCATTATCCAACGAAGATGGAAAATGCCATGAAAACCAACAACAACAATTTAGAAAAACACCTTCAAATGTTTGTCTCCAGAGGATCTTATTTTGTCTTCATAAAAAAACTTCTATTAAAGGCATCGTTTAGCAATTTAAATCTCATAGATGCATGGCCCTACTTAAAAAATTGCGTTTCAAAGTGCCTCAAAAAAGTAAAAATCTTTGAGTGACCGGTTTTACCATACTGATTTTCCCCAATAGACTGTAGTGTTAGAAAAAACATTAAAAAAACTAAAAATTTGATTTCGATTTCCAACCATAAATATCTTGATAATCAGACAGGCGATCGGCTTGAAAAATTCATGGGGTTCCTGACTGACCTAAAGGTTTATAATCATTGTTGCGGCATGAGCTAAATCCATGATTTTGTTTCAGAATCTGAGACAATGTTACCGAGTCACTTTAATAGAAAATAATTTTCACACAGTCACTCAAGTGGTACCTGGGCTGTACAGTACATGCTCAACATACTAATTTTACCAAATGAAAGGAAAAAGTGACAGTGTTGTAGGTTGTCTAGATGCCAAGGCTGTTTAGGTAGACTACTGTGAAGTTTGAAAGCTCTTGCACACTTAAAATAATCATTATAGTACATAGCACTATAGGCAAGGATTAAATCTATTTAATACCCCTATTCATTAGGAATATACTGTTGTTAAAAAGCAAGTACGCTTGTCCCTTTTGATATTACAACAGCTTTAACAATTACTAATGCCTAAAATTGTATTTTCTCTAAAGTACCGATTCTGCCAGTGGGTCTCTTTGTTGTGAAGTGGTCACTGTAAAATTTATAGTGAGTTTTATCCTTTGTAGTTCATGGTATGATTAATTTTCAGGAATTTACATGTATTCCATTTTCCCTTCAAATAAAAAATATATTGAAAACTTCATCAATTAAAATTAAATGGCTATGGAGAATTGTGTTACATGCTGGATTTAGCTACATGTTCCTCATGTATATAATGTTCTTTTACTTATAATATAATCCAGGAACAAAGAAGCATTGCACCAATAATTCTCCCCTAGCAACTGCCTTTAATTCATATAAAGTTTTACCATATTTCTTTACAATTGTTTCCTTGAAGGAAGCTGTGCATTTTATTTATAAATGTTTTTAATTTTTATATTTCATTATTTACAGCCTGCTCTTTTTATGAACCTCCAATTTTAGGACAGACATTTTTCTTCAGGGGCTGAGAAAATACAAACATTTGTTCTTGATGTAATGATTCAGGCCTCTTCTCATCTACAGTGTAATTTCTAGTACTGTTTGTATTACAATAAGCACAGTTATCAGGAATACGGGACAGGCCAGAAAATGGCCAGAATCGATGTTACAAACCAATAAGTTAGGATGAGACTGGGCAGTGAGTGGGCTGATGAGGATGACACTCTATACCGCACCATCAGAACTCAAAGAGTAATTATCTTGGAGAATTATGTTTTGACAACACTTTCGCTATCGGCCGTGAAACCTAAGATGACAGAGCTGAAATATTAAGCCTTGGTACTTTTTGTAGCATAAGTCCACAAGTGTACTTGGGGTTTTGTGTGAGCATCTCGAGAGCAATGAACTGCAAATCAAAATTACTTTTTTTTTCTTCACTTGTTTGCGTAGGAATTTTTAAATATTTGTTTAAAATGAAATATTCACATTTATTAATTACACAGCAAAGCATGAAAATAAGATATTGAATTGGATACAAAATACAAATAAAATGTGATTTAATGAAGCTTACAACTTTTTTTCAAACAATGCATGGTTTTCTTTGAAACATAATTGGGTGCGTAGGAAATTGAGGAGTACATCTATGTTGTTTGGTTCTTATTTGGTATTTAAGTTATAGTTTATATCCCTTGTTGTGACAATAAGTGCAATCACAGTAGATGCAAACCAAATGTAGACAATTTTCCATACATGACCAAAGGAAAGCTGTAATGAGCCTGATTTCGCAGGATATCAGTTTAGTTCTTAGATTTCAGTTTCATTTCCTTTTAGCACATTTCTTTTCAATGAAAATTGTCTTATTTTGCTGTCACCCTCTCTCTCTCTCTCTCTCTCTCTCTCTCTCTCTCTCTCTCTCTCTCTCTCTCTCGCTTTACAAATTTGAGGGCATTCATATTACTGCTATCCTTTATGCACATTTTTTGTTTTTGCTTGTCTTCCTGAAGATGAAGGCCTACGTCTACCCTTCATATCCTTTCCTCACTTGAGAACGTGATCAAAAGAATACTGATTGCAGCTAGATATGAAAAGGAACAAAATCAAAATCAATTGGAATGAAATCATATTCCAATGATTTATTTATTCAGGACTGCAAGATCAATATCATAAGGTAGTTATTGATTCACAACCTTGTTTATGTTTACCCACCGAGGACCTGTGGGAAATGAGCTATGCAATCCAATATTACTTGCAAGGTGAAACATGAAATAGGCATGACGAATGATGCATTTTAATATGCACACATTTTTAGATAAATGAATATAAAAGGGGGCTCACTTTATATTACTAGCCTTGTCAGGGGTATTTTTCTTCAAGTGTGATGTTCTATTAGTAGCCTACACTTTCATTTCTCTTACATAATCATCTCATACGAGAGGAAATCAAGGGTTTTAAAATAAACGGGACTTAACTTATAGGCTCTCAAACCTGTGCTCAACTTAATATGTGCTTGCTTTAAAATTTAAATCAAAGTAGGTAGAAAAATAGGGGGACACCCCCAGAGCCCTCTCCAATGAAAAAATAATTATTCATGCAAAATGATTTCAAGCAAGAGTGGGCTCCTTCGCACCCCTCGGGATACGCCGGTGTTCATATTTTGCTTTCAAGATGAATGCAGGGCTTTTTCTAATGAAATAGTCAAAGATTTGTCGGTCAGCATTAGAAACTGAACAAATAAAAGCAGCACGCTGATGTGGGCTTGTTCGAGTGTTGAGCAAGAGGATGAATTCCTGAACAGAACGTGTTGCAATTTCGGTTGAATTGTGCTTGCTTGAGTGCAAATAATCTTGTCCTAGTTCTGTTTTTCTTTCATCGCTTCATGACATTTGTGTCC
This sequence comes from Strongylocentrotus droebachiensis, assembly GCA_035222895.1. Classification (NCBI taxonomy): domain Eukaryota; kingdom Metazoa; phylum Echinodermata; class Echinoidea; order Camarodonta; family Strongylocentrotidae; genus Strongylocentrotus; species Strongylocentrotus droebachiensis. Next base: position 87,816 of record JAVYIG010001950.1, read on the forward strand.
CTCTGTCAAGGGACATTTAATATCAGGTGCTCCTAATGCATCCGGTCAAGCTTACCTTTTCCTATTCCCCATTTAGACTTGCTAGAAGCACTACAGTACATTGTATGTTTGGCATTTACACAATAAAGCTATAGCCAGGCCTATGCGAGAACGATTGTGTTTTCCTGTGTGGAAGTAACTGAATGCCATTTAGTGAAATCTGCTAAGTGAAATCTTAGGAGATGTTGTATATTAGAACACACTTGAAAGATGTTTATTCCTAGATTAGAAAATAGATTTGATATGACATCTATGATATGCTGCCAGTTTTTATATTATTCAGAAAGTTGTTTTGTTTTCATAGTTTTTCATTGTTACTTTAATATCAAAATGATTATTTGAACCATTTTTGCAAATTAAATTTCTTCCAAGGTGTGCCTTCTGCAAAAATTTGCTCTATAAAATGAACGTGACGTGGCAGGTCCAATCTAATTTCTTCGCATGCACTTTTCATACTTCCAACTGAGTTCATGTGGCACTCAAAATATGAAAAAGAAGTAAAGATAAAAACTCTACGCTATTCTTACCCCCCCCCCCCCCCCCCCCCCCCCCTCTTATTGCTCAATCCATCGTGAGCGATTTCACTTCACGGGGCGACATGTCTGATAAACGCAGGTTTTGGCTCAGACTTGGATTTGAATGTAAACAAACCATATTACTCATCCTTCTCCCCTATTCAGCCAGTCTGCGACGAAGATGAAATATGATATTCCTGGCCGGAGAATCGGCGGCGAAGGTAAACTGGAGTGAGAACAGGCGAGCCTGTGTTTGCCAGCGAACAAATGATCCTTGTCAGAGAGGAGAAACTCTCGTTTCCGTTGTTGGAGAGGATAGAGCCGAGAGCAAGATGAGGGAAGGGTAGAAAGGCTTACAGATGTCGAACGAGTAGAAGGAAAGCGTAAAATTGGGAAGAATAAAGATGAAGAGATAGAAGACAGGAAAATAAAGAAATGGAGAGATGGGAGAGTATACCTCCTTAATTCCTATACAAACTTACTGTACTGGCAGGAAAGAAACATTGTTTATGCATTATATCAGAAATATCATTTGTACTTGTACACACTCATTGTAAAACAGGAGAAGACCCATAAGAATGGCCGAATACATTCAATACCCTTGAAATGGGCCCAATACCTTGAATTGTCCTAATGGTTTGGTCAATCTTATTGCTTGAAGGACATTTTATTGGTTTCACTCTAGATAACACTACTCATGTCAAGTGATTTATTTCTATAACTTGGACTTTTAATTGGCCATGACAGGATTAAATTGTCAACCTAATTACTTAATCGCCCGTATAATTGCCTTTGTTCTTTGTCAGTAGTATTTATTACGATTTAATTTGAAATAGGAGGGCAACAATAGGGAGCTGATATATCAAAGAGGAACAAGCATATTGCTGACACTCCATCACAGTAAAGGGTAGAAATTTGTTTAGAAAATTGAAAATTCAAGAATTCAGTTGAGCTTCCAGTTTCAATGGCATTGAAAATTGGTTTGGTTCTGACACAGTACTGTGGTAATATTTCATTATACGAAATTCCAAGAGTCAACCCACAATCAATTGAGAGCCAGAAGGAAGTTGACTGATAACAGTTGAAAAGTTAATGTCTTTCTAGCTCTTGGATGGGAATATTATGCAATAAGCTAATGCCAGCCATCAAATAACCATCAGTTTTGAGATATAGGCCTAACATAAACAAAACATTCAGTATCATGCCTTTTATATCAGCCCCCCCCCCCTCCCCCCTCCCCTCTTTAATTGGGATGGGATAGTTCCTGAAGATGGGCTACAGCCTTTGCTTTATGACGGATGCATATTGATTCACATCACTCCTGTTTTATCCACTGAATATTTTCTCCCCGTCTAGTGAAATTTCTTGCGGTCTTACCGAGAGGGTAATTTTCCCCATTATAAAGATTCTGGAATCTGTCAATCAGAATAAAATCAATATGGTCTTCTTTCTTCTCCCTCTAATTTTCCCTCCGAATGGTGAGGCAAATTTGTAACGGAATCTTGGCGCAATTTAAGTTTCATCTCCCCATGCCTAGGAGTAAATAAGACCCTGTTGGACACTCTTGTGCATACTGTATTTTGAAATAGAATTGGCCATTTCGGTACTTTTATTATTCACATTTTACAGCCAGATGTTACTCTTCAGTCATGTAAACCTCAACCAAAAAATCTATCGATCAAGAGGCATGGCTAAGACTTGAACAATCTAGCAATAACTACTAGAGACCTGGTGCATAATGCAAAAAGTCTCTTGACAAATAATATTCAAACCTGTTCACTGTTCACAGAAGAAGAAAAAATAGTTAAATGATAAAGATTCCACCAGAGTTAGTTGTATCAATTATCCATTGATGAGAATACATCAGGAAAACAGTACTTCTTGGATATTAATGAAACATCTTTTCATGTTATTTGGACAAATCAGATCTTTCATTTTTAACAAAATCAGTATAATGATGCTAACATGTAGCTTCTTTTGAAAAGGAGATTTAGACATGTAGCATTGTAATGTAGCATGTTGTTACACTTCTCAAATGTCATTGACAACAAATTTTGCCTGCAGACATCATCCATTGTATGAATTGTCCTTCAAAACATCTGCACCATACAAACAGTGTTGTATTTGATCCATAAGCATGTGAGTCAGTGCACCAAAATTTGAAGAGCTTTGTAATTCCCCCCCCCCCCCCCACTCCCTCCTCCCCTGCCAAATTTTTTTTATTCAAAGCTGAATTTTATTCTAAGACTTTTTTAAACAGACTAAAGGAATGTGATTCACTTAATGTCAGCGTCTGATAGGGCGCATATCTTTATTTTTTATACTGTAATATTTTACTTTTTTGCTGCCTTCCACTGTGTATGGAATGGATTGCTTTTTCTATAGTGCTGTATATATGAAGTAAAGGTTATACAAATAATCCCTTTTCAAGATGACTTTACCTGTAAATTGAAATCCTTGGCCTCAAATACAAAAAGATATTTTTCAGCATACTCTGAAACTTATTTTTTGGGGTTGTTACATTTTGAAATTATATTTAAATGTAAACAATACTGATTTTATAGAAGTGTAGGACATGTATTTATAATTTTATACCATTTTCATTCTTATCTGAATATGTTAAGCAATATCGTCTATCCTTTTAATCTCTTTCTCACCCGTGCTCAAAATTTTAGATAAGACTGGGGAGGCCTCTGCTTTGTAAAGCCCCAAATAAAATTAACTTTTCGGTCTTCTCCATACTATTTTTAGCAACAAATATCAAGTGTTTTTAGGCAGAAGAATTCAGTTGATTGAAATGTTGTTTCAAGCAAAGGAAATGAACAAGGTTTTTGAGAGTACTTACGCTCAATGATTGCCTACAGCCCAGGCATGGCCTGTGGTATTGATGTTCAACTTCCCTGACATTTGAAATGTACATTATTGACCTTGTTTATATATGAGGCGGACAAAGTATATTATGGTTCTAGAGTGGGTTTGTTTGCAAATATAGAGGAGAAGTTTCGGTATTAACCCTCGGCTTTTGAATATATTATTATATGGAGCATGATGGCAGAAAAGGGAAACCTTAAGATTAATGTTAATTCATCTTGTCCCATGAATGATGAATTATAGAACTCTTACCAAAGATTTCTAGTGATTAAGATATAGATAAGGTAATACATGATGTTTATTTTACATATGTGGATATTTAATTGGTTTGAGTATGCTTATTTCGCTCATTTTGCTAATTTTCACCAATTTACCATAACGTATTCCTGGACCTCTTCTTGCTATATTAGGGATGTAATTATCAAAGACAACGATATATGCCTAGAAAATACTTCAAAACCTTTTGAAACCTACATTTTTCCATTTTGCCCAGTAAATATATATAGGTGACATATACATGATGTGCATGCACATGTACTTTAGCAGTGATTAGAACTCAAGATTTGGCTATTGTGGAACCCAAATTGTAAACTGTATTTCATTCATCCCCCCTATATAATAATCTTTTCAGAGGAAAGAATTTCAGCAAAGCCGGCTTTGACCTCTGGTAATACTTTAGCTCCAGGGAATGATCATACTCGAGAGTATCGAAAGGAATTACATATTTCTTGTATTCACCAGTAATAGTACCTCTCCTTATGGAGCTACATGTAAGCTCTTGAATTCTTGAAAGTGCATTTGAAGGTTAGAAAAGATGATTAATATGGCGTTTTAATATTAGAAAGCCATTAAGGCCTTCTACTGTGGCTACATTGTATGGGAGGATGCCAAGTTCATAAGCAGATTCATTCATTCAAAACACTTTTAATATCTTCTTTGTTATAAAGCAAGAATATTTCATATTAAACAATTGATCAGTTTCTTTCAAGGTACTCAACTTTGCCCCTTCATTGATCAGCCAAAATGTTTCTGACAGGAATGACAAGCTGAAAGAAATCTTTCATTTCTGGCAGAATTCAATCTAATATGATTGCATCACCACCACCAATCTTTTGTAAATATTTCTTGTTAGTTTAGCTAGTACTTCAAATCAACCCACGTATTATGTGATTTATAGCTTAATCAGCCAGAGGTGTATTATATTTAGACTGATAATCACCCTCTGGCTATTATTATTCCTACCTCTGTGATTTAAAGGAGACCACCAAGACAAAGGTGTTCATATTAGGACATTCCACCAAAATGTTGTGTTCCATTCATTCCATGCGAGCCATCGGAGGGGTGAAATGAGATTAAGAAAAGTGCTTCTACTTTATTAGTCATGTTTGGCCCAGGGCTCTTTCCTCACGTCTATGCCTCTTGGTGAAGAAAAATCCAGGAAAAGGGTTTTAGGGTAGTGCAGTGTCTTCTACCTGTACTTTTGGCTCAATGCAAGAAGCAAAGCGTATGTGATGGAACCAATTCCCCCTGTATGGATCAATCACTTTCAACGCATGGTCTGGAGAATATTATAGCAGTTTCATTTCATTTCATTAAGAAAGTGCAAACAAATGTGCATGACGAACATGCACTTGTTATTCGTATTCATATTAATGAAAGGTCTGCGGGTTTGATGACATGTTTAAACTTAATAAGAGAAAACTCTTGTATAACCCATGTGGCCTTTTCAGAGGTAAACAACTTTATCAGACTGTAATCTTTCTCTGTGAAACTGCATCACAAAGTATTGAAGTAGAGTGCGTACACTGGTGGTTTGAAAAAAAGGAGTGTGTCAATAAAAATTTCATTTTCAAGCAATTAATTTGTTTGGAGTGACTGAGTTTTATGTGATCCCATTTCCTCTGGATGGAGAAATAATTAGAATTGATTGCACGATGTCAGTGAACGAAAACTAAGCTAGATTGTATTATCTTACCCCAAGTCCACGATCGAAGCAGTAAATGACAATAAGCGACTTAGCATGGAGACTTGGTAGGGTGATATATTAGTAGTAGCTGTGCCGAAATGTGTTACTCTCCATGACTGTTCAGTTGGTAGTGATAAAGCTCTGTTGATAAATATTTATGCTAGATGGTTGATATAGTGTGTCTACTATCCTAAGGCCTAGGTGAAGGTTGAATGGTGACAGAGGCTTGCTCTGGTAGGATGACAACATTGGCAGTAACATTGCACCTCTCCCTTGAGATTCAGTCTATAGGTTAGACGTATTATATTTCCTTTGTCTCCCTAAAGTGATATTAATTACCTTTGTCTTCTATTGTCTGGTTATATCCCTTTTCTATAGTAGTAGAAAGTGAGGAAGTAATTTTCAGCATTTCAGGACAAATACAAATAGTCTTCAAAAGATAACACAATTTATTTTCATCTTCCACATTTTGTTCTTGTTCCTGGACTTTTCTTCATTCAAAGTCTCATTATCTGCTCTGACTGGTCCTTGCTATTTATTCTATCATTTCTCCCTTGTACTCTTGTTCTGTATTGATTTGATCCTTCACCTTATATCCCCATCAGAAGATTCTCTCCATTCATTGTGTAGACTTACACTGAACTATTGCACTCCCCTTCCGCCTACACTGCACCTTAATTTCCTGTGGTTTCCTCTGTCATCTCCTCCCTCAATTCCTTCTGCATCACTCCAACATAACCAACCATGACTCGTCTGTTTAGTGTCAGAAGGGCATTAATTCTTGTGTGAAAAAGGTTGAGTTAGCGTCCTTTTGGCATTCACACAGCGGTCTGCCTCATCTTCCATCCCAATCCCGTCTGCCTCACTCCACTATGACCATAAATGACTCGTCTGTTGAGAGCCAGAAGGGCATTAACTCAATCCTGTATTGAATGACTCAACTCCATTCTGATGCTCACATAGCAGCCAGTCTCTTCTATCCTGTAGCATTTGCATCACTCCACCATTACCCTTACTCCTCTGTTGAGGGCCAGACGGGGCATTATTCTTTTGTGGCTCTCACGTCAGAGACTGCGTCATCTCACCTCCTACCCTATTGTATCTGCATTACTCTACGATCACCCATCATACTCATTTGTTGATTGCCAAACTGGCATTAACTCTTATTTTAGAGTTCATGGAGTTAATGCCCCTCTGGCTCTCACTCAGCAGACTGCTTCTTCTCCTTTTCCATATCAACTGCTTCACTCCACTATCTTAGTTAGAGTCAGAAGGACATACTTATGGCTTTAAAGTACATGTGCTTGTATGAGTTAATGCCCCTCTGACACTCAATCGTCAGACCATCTCTTCTTGCTTCTACCCCATAGCATCTGCATCACTACCGCATCATCATCATCTACGCATGTATCCCAAATCTAATCACATGACCAGATGCTCCGATCTCCATTACATGCACCTCCCCCTCCTTATTCTTCCCTCGCCCCCTGAATGAGCCAACAGTGCGGTTCTGGGGGGTAGAGAGACAAAAATGGAGAGTGCGATATCGGGGAGAGTCGACATCTAAAGGTACCCATCCTCCCCATGTTCAAATCCAATTACTGCATCATTCATCTTTGATTCTTCCCCGCTCTAATGGGAGAGACAAGATTGAACAGAGTATCGGTCGGTGGGTCGGCGTTGTACACGGGCAGCAGCAGCAGCGGGGCGACAAGGTCCTGCACTGGGGTCGTCTACCATGCTAATCACTGCAGCATACCCCATCATACACTCACCAATTACCCTTCCAGACACATTGATGAAACATGCACCAAGGCAGCAAGGCTCCATTAAAACATGAAGGCAATGTTTTAGCCATGGAAAGGTTTCAATACGTGCTTGTATAGCTGTATTGGATTAAATGATGGGATGTGACCACAAGTCCATTGCTATGCGTATCCCACTAACAAGAAGTGCAACTAACTGGGAATCAGAATCATGATGATAACATGATGCAGGATTATCATGTATTATAACAGAAAATCATGTGGGTAAGGTCATCCAAATGGTATAGTTGGTGATAAGGACTAGAAGTCCCCAAAGAAGAATTTAATTGGCTGAATATCTTCAGTTGTTGACAAGAGCATTTCTCATGTATCTGAATGCTATCACTACAAATGGAGTCTTACCCTTATGGTATACCTACCCTTATAGATACAACACACACCCATATTCAGTCAGTCCGCAGCGTCCGCGAATTCGCACGTATTTACACAAGTCGTATGCAAGCCATGTACGGTAAAAACGGACATTAAGCAGAAAACATTGGTACATGAAAATTACGATTGCATCAATGTTTCTCTATGTATTTTTATCATTTATGTACCAATATAAAGAAGATGGACCAAATAATCCATCGTTACAAAACATCAAGATATTTTTTTAACGTTAACATGCTCTAAAAAGAGCATTTAAAACAGTCTAAAAAACATAGCAACTTAACGATATGCAGCATTAAAAAAATATATGAAAACGCTACTGCATCAAAAAGTAATTTGGTTCATTGTGATGATAAATATACAAACTTTCCAACCATCACTGTTTCCTTTGTTTTACTTCTTTATACCAGTCAGGAACACGGTAAATACAACACCATGTTCATTCCAACATATTCAACAGCGGTGACACAGACGATATGCGTGGGTCATCAGAGTATGACGTCATGTGCCAACCGGGGGATACTACGTTATATCTAGCTATGCGTCGATTATCGATGTTCTGTGTCCGTGCGCTGGACATGAACACGCACGGAGGATAGACGGTGATTAGGGATATCCACGTATTACACTCTGGTGCGTAGCCCCCGGACGTAGAGGCTTTCTATTGCCCCACATACTCATTGTTGTGTATCATACTCATGCGCTACTTAATAATAGAAGTCTACAGAGCTGCAGAGTACAAGTTGGACGCGGATACGTACTCAAGTACAATCAAGTACACTATAGAATACCACTTCCAGAATGAATAGGGGACAGTGGGGAGGGTTTAAGTGTCTTTATGTGCTATTTTTGGCCAGGCTTTGATATCATTTTAACAAAGACACATTTTCTTTCTCAAATGTAATTTGTGAAAATACAAACTTTTTTTTTTTTTGGGGGGGGGGGAGCATTTGGCATTGGTATTGTGATTGAAAAATAAAATATGATTGTTCCCATCCCTGCTTATAAATTTCATGGCTGTATTGCAGGCGGTTGGTTGTAAAAGTTCTGAAATGTGTTTTTATTTAAATTGCAAACCATGGACTAATCAATGATTTTTTTATTTTGGTAATCCCCAGGCATTCTTTGATAGTAATATTTTATTTGATGTTTCTTTTGTCAATTTATGTAACTCCAGTGCATGTGTATTTTTAGAAATAAAATAATTACAAAATTCTTTCCCTTATTCTCTTTTCTGTTTGTTTTTGTTTTATAGTGACCCGCAAAATATACATCTGATTATTTATTTTCTGTTTTTGTTTATATGGTAATGAGCATCGGATAGAAATTTTAATGTGTGGTGGGTTGAAAGGGCACAAATGAAATTAATAATATTCTAATTTTGACCTTCAACATCATTATCACAATCATCAAAGTCATCATCGCCATCACGATCATTATCATCATCACCACTAATACTATTAACATCACCATCATAATCACTGTCACCATGATCATCGCCATCACCATTGCCATCATCATAATTACCATCAGCATTATCACCATAGCCATCATGATCACCGTCAGCATTATCACCATCACGATCATTGCCATCACCACCATCATTATCATCATAGCCATCATGATCATCGCCATCACCATTTCCATCATCATAATCACCAAAGTCATCATGATCATCACCATAGCCATCACAATCATCATAATCATCATCCTAATCACTGTCAGCATTATTACCATAGCCATCACCATCATCATCATAATCACCGTCAGCATTATCACCATCAGCATTATCACCATCATCATAATCACCGTCATCACCATAGCCATCATGATCATCGCCATCGTCATCATTATCACCATACCTGGTTAAACAAAAAATATATTATTAAGACTACTACTAATGATAAATAATTATAAATGAAATTGGACTAGGAATAACATTTCCATTTTATAATATTCATATTTTATTTATAAACTGACTTTGACATGTATGTTGAAAACTTGAGACCAGTGAAAAATATACAAGGGGCTCAGGACGAAATAGCCCCCGAAAGGCCCCCAAAAAGAAGATCAAATTTGCATAGAGTTCAATGCAAAACAAATTTTAGAGTGTTATTTATATGCAGGCAAGCTTGAAAAGTAGCCCCCGAAAAATAAATATTAATTTTTTCCCTGCTTGAGACTAGTACTACTTGAGACCATTACTTGCATAACATGTGTCACTCAGAATAAAGTATTATCAGAGTAAAACATCTTTAAATTGTATAACGGTGACAGTTCAATCAGTTTTTTATTATAATAAATGCTTTGTTCATGTAAAGCTCTGGAATCCCACCTTCGAAGATACAAAAATGTAATCACTTGAAATGGATTTTTCTTTTACTGAAAGAATAAACTGAACAAAATCCTTCTCGTCCTTCTCCCAAACTCCGCTTTCAAGATTGTTTGTTCCTATGTGAAGTCCAGCAAATGCTGATCCAGAAATGCAATGGAGACTGATGTGTGAAGTCTGTGTCTTAGTTAATTTGTTGTCAATGTTCCGCAAGTTTTGATGGTTGAGTGCATCCGTCAGAAAAACAACAACATCTACATCTAAGTTGGTACTGGACAGGACCAATTGGTATATACGTCCAGACTTCCGTGGCATTGCAAACTGTCAACAAACATCACAACTGAGGGTGCAGAGTTCAAAAACAAAAATAAAAAGGTGCTCATAAAAATACAGTGGGTTGCAGACATCATCTAATTTTAAGATGAAGTAGAGCCACATCGACGCTCTAGCCCGCCTGTGTACAGCTGCGCTGAGTGGTCATTCTGCATGTAGCTCCAAACCTTGGTATTGAAAGACTTGGCTGATGTTGACTTTGATGATGGTGGCTGCCGGCTGGTAGTTGATTCCATTGCGAAATGGTACGAGGATAGAAGCTGTTCTTGTATTCTTCGGTCCTGGCAAATGACAAATGATAAGAAGGAATATAAAATGGCTTAGTTCAGGTATGGGGATTTTAAAAGATCTGATCAAAGTAGCTAGCCATTTATGGTAGACAAAACCTGCTTGCATTAAAAAAAATTAATGAAAACAAATTACAGGTGTCAAATTCATGAAGTTTTCCCTTCATTTTTCCACATGTGCACAAGTTGTAAAATGTAAGTGTTTAACTTTGGCTTTTTGTTTCGATTCTGCTTTGTTTATAATCATAAAACAACTCGCACAAGGGAAATGCTACTTATTTCTATGGCTGGTTGTAAAGTTTGAGTTGACCAGAACCAAAGGCACAACCAAACTAGACCACTTTAGTTTGAGAATCCCTAGGTCTATATTTATTATTAATAATATAATTATCTGAGTCTGACCAGACGCCAGAGTCACTGTTTAACTCTCACAGTTGACTGTTAAATTCGTGTAAAAATAAAATGGATTAAGCATAAATATTATCAAGAGAGCTTGCTAATTTAATGGGATAGTACACGTAAGTCGAGGGCCCCAGATCAGATATGGCTTTGTTTTATGCCGGATCGGTACAGAAAAGGCTACGTATGGGACCGGTACGCGGTCGTGGTGATGACTACGAAAGTGCGGCCATGTTGGCGAAACGTACACTTTTCGCGCCATATCGGCAAAAATGAGTGATTTTAACGTAGCCGTCACACAACTTCCGGTTGAAAATCGAAAACTGAGTAACTTTCATGGCCATAAAAGCTAATAAAATACATCGTGCATCAATCGAACTCTGCGCTTTTTCACTTCTGCCAACATTGTTCTTGTGAAAAATCAAACAATTGGGGAAAAACATCGTTTATACCAGTCAGGAACACGCTAAATGCAAGTTAATGTCAAAATACCTCCTACGAAAGAAGGAAAATATGGACACATTTCAATGAATATTTACAATCACTTAGATGCGGTAAAATTAGGAAAATTTCATATCAAAATACGTAGAAAAGTATGGAGATCCACTTACCCCTACATGCTACGCAGCACAGTGAAAGCCATAGCAGCTGCGATAAAGTTTGTTGACCTGTGCAAAAGTCTCGCGAAATCTCGCAAATCGCGGGACACGAAATACGACTATTTATCGCACTTCCGGGTGCTGTGTAAATTTGGGCATTTTGCCTAATTATCGCGGGCGTTGCGGACTGACTGTATTGATCATAAATCCAGTGATGGCGCTAATAGATGGGGTGTCTTAAAAGGTAAAATAAGCTTTTGATCCAATTCATTTACAAACCCTAGACCGAGGCTGAAAGGCTCTTCCTGCTTCATCTTCTAAATTTTTCTTCCCTCATCAACTTCCAAATTTTTCTTCCCTCATCAACTTCCAATTTAGATTTACTGCAGTGTTATAGGGAGGGTGATGGAGCTGCCTCCTTGATTGCGGCTGACATGATCAAATTTTCACAAATAGGGATTGAAGAATCGTTGAAAGCATTTCAAGATGCATCGTGGTTGCTTCAAGCTGATGGGAGAGAGAATGGTGTGGATCTATAGGCAGCGTTGATGATGATACACAGGGCAAAGAGCTATGTGCCTCTAGATATACTGAAAGAGCTTCTGTAGGCCTCTAAATAGCTCCCAGATTTTCCTTCTGGGGAGGGGGAGGGGGAGTGGTGACTTTCCATTGATACTACTTCAGAAGTGACAGGAATATGAATACATGCAGTCAGCAATTAATACTTACACTAGAATTTGGCTCTTTGTTTTGACAATCATGGCTGTTATGTCAGATACTTTATCTCTTATTGACAATTAGTTGGTTGTGATTTATGATTTAGTTGACATAATCCTTTGGATTACTAGAAAGAATTGAAATACGACTGTTGTTATAGAGGGCAGTGGCGTATCCAGAAATTGATATGGGGGAGGGGGTCTGGACAGTCTCACAAGCTGTAGGCCCATCTCAAATTGTAATGATTTTTTTGCGGGCCTGCCAAATAAGGGGGTATGTGGCAGCTTCACCCTATGCCATTGCAGGTAGTCAGCGAGGTGTAGTGATCGAGGTAGGGAAGGAGAGAGGGGAAGAAGTAGAAAAGTTAGGAATATATAGTGCCCCACTTATTGATCTTTATGTATGTATTGGGGCTTTGGCCCAGAGGGCTTCGCAGTGAGGGATATTGATAGCTCCTTTATTGATTTGTCTCTCAACCTCTCTCTCAGAACTCAAATGTGGAAACACCACTGTCTATTAAAAGGGGTCACCAGTATCCTGGAAGTTCTGTCCCAAGATACATCAATATCTGTTGATCAACACTTCGTATAATTGGAGAAAGTCAATGGAAAATGAATATTTGGAGCAGTGACCTGTAGCTCAAGATCAGCCTGTTTCTTTTTCTTTTTCCTTTTTCTTGTTACTTTTTGTTCTTTTTTTTCTTCAAATTTAGCATGACTAAAATCGTACACTCACTCTGAGATGACAAACTTATAATATTGATATCATCTGCTCAGAACCAGAATGGTGTTCACTCGTATCACTCTGAGCTCATGCTCTACTCACTCTCAGCAGACAAGATTCTAATGAAGAAAAAAAAATAGTAATTAACTTGTGATATACAGCAGTCATTCTTATTTGCATAATAAGTGATTGCATGTGTGTTATTCGTTTGATTTCACCATGCATGTATGAGAAAGATTCAGCATATTTGCTTACATTTTTCATAATTTGTCCTCTCTTCTTTATCTTTCATATACAGCTCCATTTGGCAGCCCTGTCATCGTTAAAGGGAGAGATCATCGAACTAAGTAACAGATTACAGAAAGTGACGTCAGAGAGAGACTCGTTTGAGAAAAGACTCACAAAAGCACAGGTAAGTTTAATAACCTAAATCAGTTATTAAGTTATGTGTTATGGCAGTGCTCAATGTGTTACATTTCATTCATTCAGGGATGTTGCAGAGCCTTTTTTTCTTTTCTTTAAAAAAAAAAATGTATATATATTTTTTTTTGGGGGGGAGGGGGGTGTCAGGACCATCGTTAAATAATGTCAACACTGAATTTTCTATCCATCTTACCTCCTGTAACAATTACTTTTCCATTCTTTGCTGGCTTTATATATAAGCTATAGAGCATTGGAATGAAAACTGTAGCAGGGAATCGAACCCCCCCACCCCCATCCCTTGGAATGCCAAACAAAGGAGAATATCACTTGCATGATGAAGGCAATTCATCATAATTTGCTGATATATTATTTAAGTGATCAATAGTTAGTTAGGTGGTCCTAATTTTCTGCTTGGTAGAAGCTGTGCCCCAGTTAATGATGCATGCATGAATATCAAATACAATAGTAGTTGTTATTCTCTAATGTAGATTCTAAGTAAAAGTGACTAAAAAGAGCAGACGAGTGTTTTTCTTTTCTTCAGATATTGATTACAGAGCAATTAAAGTTGACTTAATTCTCTCTCTCCCTTCCCTCCCCCTCCCTCTCTCTCTCTCTCTCCCTCACTTTCTGTCCCACTCGTTTTCTATTCCTTGTCACTTCTGTTGAGCAATGTGATAGAGGAGAATGCACTAATTTCCACCGTAGATCAATTTGATATTGAATAATAATGAATAGATCAGTTGGATATTTAGTCTATATATCCAATAATCACCTGGGATAAAAGCACGGAAGTGAGCTCTGCTCTGCATGAAGCTCATTTACGTCATGCCATCTACTAAAGATATTTTCATTTACCGGCCTAGGAAATGAAGGCGATGATAATTACACCATCATGGTTTGGGTTCATTGATAAATCAATAATGCATATATTTGTCATTTGCACCAACTGGCCAGTTTACTGTTATTGATTTTGTGTGTACTCTGTCCTGCTTTCCATAGCGTGGTATCGTAGCTTTCACTTTCTCAAAAGATCGAAACAGTGTGTTTAGAATTGGCAATGAATAAAATAAATTGATGGACATTTGTATGATAGAAAGGGGATGGATATTTATTAAATCAGATAGAAATGAACATAAAAAATGAGTACAGTAATTCAAATGTTTTAAATGTCAAAGAAAGTTTGGAAGAAAACTTAGACAGCTCGATGTAAAAGAGAGGGTAACAATGTTAACTCAAATTTTTTGTTCATCAGATATGTCATTGAATAATTATTAGTTTTGAGTTATGGGATTAATTTCACTGGTAGAAAAGAGAACAACATCTAAAAAAGGGGTTTACATTTATGATTGGAATAAAAGTTCAAGAAAGATATTGATATGCTGTAATATATATCAACAGGTTACTCTTGATCCAGAAGCTGCTTTTCGTCTGTTTGGAACTATAAGGGCGTTAACCCATTTATGTTAACATAGAGTTAACACCCTCCTGGCTCTGACCAGACAATTTCTTTCCTGTATCATGAGAATTAATATTTGTATTTGAGAGGTATATTCCAACCCCACAAGACCCTGATAGTGCAAGACGATTTACCCCTCATACATATCCCATACACGTACCAGGTATACAAGCAATTAATCACCCTGTGTATACATAGTAAAGTCTTATTCGGCCATGTTTGCCAAAGGCACCTGTTTCATCCGCAAATATTGGAGTGCCCTAGAATGTCTTGCATGTAGCAGTTCACGCAACGCTTTCGTCTTGCAACGATATGATACCCATCGATACAGAATGACTAAGACGATATTACAGGGTGCATATACTATTCATGTTTTGGGATTTGCTTTAGTGGCCTGGTGAAAAATAAAAATCTTGGGAAGCCTACTGTTTTGTCTGATCTCTATTCGCTCTAAAATGATGGTTAGCATCATCGTTTTTAAAAATAAATAATGGCTCATAAGATGAACACTTAGGCTGAGGGCCTCCATCAATTAAATTATTAAGCAGTCTCTAAAAAACATACATTTTGATTTGGCAAATATATAGGGCCTAGATGTGAATCAACCCATCAAGTCAATTTTTCTATTCCTATGTGGAATGAGTGATGCCTATTTCAGTTAGTAAATAGTTAAACACTTAAAAATGCCATCCTGGCTCTCAACAGATGATACCACAAGTACAACTGATTAGGCTACATCAATTGGATCTGCAGGGGGGGGGGGGAGGGGTGTGGGAGGGCTCAGGGGGAAAAGGACTCATGCATATAATTCATTTCATAAGGAGCAAATTCATACTTGTTCTTTCAAGGTTACATTTAATTTGCAATCCTAGAGCAAAGTGAATTCGCAATATCTATTTTCTATATTGATTCTGGTTCATGTAATATTCATGGAACCTGAAAGAGAGCTGAAATGATGTTGATTGAATATTATGTCCAATGTCCTATCCTCACTGTGATCTAGAGTCTATTACTGAAGTCACAATTTTAGATTATGAAGTATTAATTTACAACTTTACATAAGGCATATTGAGCTAGTCTGTACTGCACTACATTATTAGTGTAAAAGAAAACACACAGAAACTCTAATCTCTTTAGACATAGAAATTTCATGAATTTGTCATAATTTCTTCTTAAAAGAATTAAGTATTGTATTATAGACCTGATTCTTGGAATCATTTTATGGGGGATAAAACATTACAGATCTCCTCAAGAAGATATGGCATCAATCACTCTATGCAACGAGTCATGTCTTTGCCCAATAAATGTGGCTGGTGCCATCACAATTATTACCTCATTGTGAGTGACTTGTCTCAACCATGCTCTCTCTCAGCGTGTCCACACACAAAACAATTTATCCCGAAACTCTATAACGAAACGTCGTATAAAGAATCATAGTATAAATTTCAAAGTGTCCACACACAAGAAACGTCATATAAATAATCATCATATAAATTCAAGGATGTCCATAAACAGAAGAAAGTAATCCTGAAACTCTACAGTCTGGTCTCCTTTCGCTCGAGGTCACGTTAAGCCCCGCCCAGTTAGTTACACTAGTTACACCCCCCCTGTCCACACACAACATTTCCGTGATTAGGCGTGATTCTTTATTGAGTTTCAGTTCGAAACGATGCCCAAACCTGCGTTTCGTTAGACTAGTTTCGTTATACAACGTATCGTTAGTGAGCGTCCACACACACAATTTCATCGTAAAACTATCGCGAAACGGTATCACCATCGCGAAACGCTATAGCTAATCACGGAAAATGTTGTGTGTGGACAGGGGGTCTCTCTCTGAGAGGCAATGTGGTGCCAATTTGCTGCAGAGCTATGATGTCATCAAGAACCGATTGGCTGCTTTTTCTGTTTACTGAGCGACTGAGAATCCCATGGAACCACTAACGGGAACAAACACAAATAAAGCTCATGATGGATTCTCATTTGTAGCCAATTTGAATCAATTGCATTTGCTATTACTAGAAAAGGTTTTCAACCATCGGAATGTCAATAATGGAGCCTGATGGCTAAAATTTGTACAGATGAAACCGTTTTACTCAGTAATCATTCATTTGTTACTTCAAATGATTATTATTAGTTGATTGAATTGAATCAATATTTTGCTGTATGATAAATCTGATACAGATGTTTGTACTGGTTGACTCTATTAATAAAGCAGGGCAAGTACTGTCCTATGTGTGATCACATTTAGTTGACTTTCGTAGTCTCTATCTTTACACTGATTTTACTGCATGGTAAATATCAGTATAATTTTTACAAATTACATTTATCATGTTTTGCCGGCTGCAAGTATAACAAGTTTCAAATTTTCAGTAACTCTCCCAACGAAGAAAAGATGGTATTTTAGAGTATGTTTTTATGCAAACCTTTAAAAATGCCATTGATATTTATGTTTTACCTTTTAATGACCTGCAATTTATAGCTATCAATTCATACCTGAACAAAATTAAAATTCCTCAATAATTCCTGATTACCGGAATGGTGAAACAAACAATCATATATTTCCATTATTAGAATGGCAGTGTTATTATATTTGAGATTTTATCCCAACCCATTTGCAAGCTTTGCTGAGATTTTTAATACAAGGCTAGAGCGCTAACGACTCTCCCAAAATACATTTAACTTGGAACTCGATAGGATAGCAAAACGCAGTGGTGCTGAACTTATTGCATAGGGTGCGATGAATTATTAATGAGATCGGCTGGATCAAGTCCGTAGAGGGAAATCTGACAACTTGTTTAGATAGGATGCCTTTTCATATTACAGAAGTTATTATTTACTCATGAAATAATGATCTTACATGTCTGTTCAGTCTGACGCATTTTAAGTGGTGACAGAGGCAATATTTAAAAGATAAGCAATTAAAAACTGATTATATGGGCAATCTCCATTGAAAATGAAACCTATCCTGTTACATGTATCATGATTGTCTTTTTCTCTCTTATCTCTTATCGAATTGAGGGATAATAAAATAGTAATACAGGAATGTCCCTTTTTTTGTACAACGTTCAAAAAAATGAATACATATTAATTACCGGTAGGTAAGTTTTTCCCCTACAATTGTTATTGTTCCCCTTGCATGCACAATACAAGCAGTCTTCTTCAGCTTATGCTTCAATCGTTTTTTAAGTGTCATTCCCCTATTCCTTGGTATCAGTTATACCAAAAAAATATTTTGAAATCATTTTGGGGGATAAGTTTGATAACTTTTAAGTTTCAAATTGTTTTTTTGTGTGTGTCTGTGTTTTTTAGGGTCACTTCCCTTATCAGTTAAATAAAATGGAATATTCTTTTATTACAATGCAGAATTTTTGGGGTGAATTTGATACTCTTAAGTTTGATATTGGTTGTGTTTCTATGTGTTTCATTGCAGTTGGAGAGAGCAAGGTACATGCAAGATAATGACGACAGGTTGGACCAACAAGCAGTCCGGTATGAGGAGAGGATTACTGAACTACACAGTGTCATTGCAGAACTCAACAAGAAGATTGACAGATCGCACAGCAATGCGATCCAGTAAGTCATCTCTACATTTTCTCGTTCCTATATATATTCCTGCCTTTTTTCCCTTCTTTTCTCTTCAGTTCAAAGATTTGACAGATTTCACAGCAGTTCTATCCATCCACAGTATCCAGTAAGCTACCTTTACGATTCCTAACCCCCTTACCTTCTCTCTCTGTTTATTTCTCTGTCACTTTCACTTTGTGACTGGAATTGTATTAGACTTCGGTTTATCTTTTCTTCTTCTCAATACATAAAAGCTATGTGATTAGTTTTTAAATATTTCACAATATCACCCAGTAGCAGTTGATGATGTAAATATGAGTTGCTTTGGAAAGCTATGCAGAGATGCCAACTAGTACGGATTTCCCGTAATTTCTACGGGAAATCGGCCGATTACGGGCGGTACGATTTTCATACCATAAATTCCGGATTTTGCTGATTTTGCCGATTTTCAAAATTAGCACTTTAAGGTTTAGCACGTTTAAGGTTTAGCACGTACTTTTGACTATTGCAGCGCATCCATCCTTGAATCCATGCATAGAAATCCCACAGGGCTTCCGATTGGACAATTTGTTATCTAGCACACACTTTTCAGTGCATACATGTGCATACAACAACATGTGCTTCGCGAGCGGGGGCCGGGTGAAATACCTCTCTTGGCCGCGCCGCTACCGCCCGCCCAGCGCCAGGCCTCGCTACGCTAGCGCCGTGTACACTGTCGGATTTCTCACAGGCTGTCACAGCGTTCGTCGATTTTCGTCGACAATCTGAACTCATGTTGGTTGGATTTAGATATCAATCATCATGTCTTCCACAACTAAGAAGCGTGGCAAGAAGTTACAGACTTTTAAAGAAGAATACAGTAAGAAATGGAAATGCATCGTGTAACACCAACTAATGAACAGGTATGTTACTTTTATTTAACTTGTTGTGCTATCGCGCTTGCCTGCGGGAGCTGCGCTTGCCAGCGTGCAGAAAAATTTGCGTCGCGCAGAAAATTACGGATTTTGTCTCCAAATTACGGATTTTTAGCCTTATGATTACGGATTTGTGCTCTGAAAGGTTGGCATCCCTGGCTATGTAGACTATCAGCAATTATCCAGAACTAGGTTTCGGTGACAGTAATATAGTTTGAGTTAATGTTTTGGTCACAGTCAGTGTACCCTTTGCATCATTTAAATCACATTTGTTGCCAAATTTTATTTTAAATACTTTTCTTCTAATATCACATATACTCTTTAAAAATGTATCACAATATCCAATATTGCAACAGGGTATTTTCTTGTAACTCTTTCCACCTACCGTATACATAGTCTTATCTGAAAGCCAGAAGGGTGTTAACTTAAAGCATTTACATAGAGTTACTTCAGAATTATTTTCCTTGTATGATATCCATCTAGTTCCTTGCATGGTTGTCAACAAAAATCAATTGAAACTCTCTACTATAGCAAATTTTCATTTTTATAAAATATTTTGAATTCTTTGATAATAAATATTCGGACAGAGAGAAGACAGAAAGCAATCAGGTCTGAGGCCTGAATTCATTGACCCCAAACTTTAGGACAGACCTCCATTGGTGGGTAAAGACTGATTGGTCAGGGTCTGGTCAAGCTGGCGGCACAAGGACTAGAACTTGTTGTGTCTGGATCCATCCATATTGATGTGACCTCTGGAGAGTTAATTGAAAGTTGATGATGACCTAGGAGGATAGTGAGGGAAGGGAAAGTGTTGAAATATTGAAGGAGTAAGAAGAGGGTGATGAAGAAGAAGGAGGAGGGGTGGGAGAAGGAGAAGG
Organism: Strongylocentrotus droebachiensis; assembly: GCA_035222895.1. Lineage (NCBI taxonomy): Eukaryota > Metazoa > Echinodermata > Echinoidea > Camarodonta > Strongylocentrotidae > Strongylocentrotus > Strongylocentrotus droebachiensis. The sequence continues at coordinate 108,030 of JAVYIG010001950.1, forward strand.
GGAGGGAGAAGGAGAAGGAGAGGGAGAAGGAGGAGGAGAAGAAGAATGAAAGAAAGAAAGAAAGAAGAAGTCTTTTATGAAGCCAAGAGAAGAAAAGAAAAAAAGTGGTTTGATAAAAAGGAGCATATAACCTCTTCAAATGTATGAAGTACTCTTTCCTATTTGATGGTAATTTAAGAATTTTAAAACATGACTACCTTCAAATATTTGAATATGCTTTACCTACAATGGTATGGATATATGGTACATGAGATACTTTTTATCTATTTATGAATCGTATATCTGTGATACTACATGTTTATTGTTACTTCATCTGCTTAGAACCAGGATTAAACATTATTTTCATTTTTCTGAAGTTAATGCTCTTCTTTCCTAAGCAGATGATTTCTTACTTTAAACTGTATCATATGTGCGGGCTATAATTCTTAGAGTCATATTCTCAGAGAACTCAATAATATATTTGGAATTCTTTTTGATCTTAAGTCTTGGATCATCTGGACAGATTCTAGACTCCCGAGTTATCCCTCATTGTGACTTTTATGCTCTATCACGGCTCCACTGTATTTATTGTGTAACGTCTTGACAAAGAAGTGAATGATGAAGGTTTTAGAGTGGAAAGACATTGACCCTGTATTTTAGTGTATACAGTCTGGATATGATTGTAGAGTAAGAAATGAACAGTTTGGTCATGACTTGGATCAATCTATAGATATAGCCTAGATTCTTTTGAGATCAGCGGTGCCATCTCAAAGGCTTTATTCTCCTCCAGATTGTAAATCTTTGTCAAGTTCTGGTAGAGAATAATGAATCAACCTACAACCAGAAACAAATTCAAAGGGTACTGACGTACATTCAAAGACAATTTTAAAGGTACCATAATTGAATATTTTTGCAAGCCTTCCCTTGTTACTGAATTGAAAAAAGGGCTATCTTTATTGAAATGTTGCTTTTTTTTTAGAATGACTAAATTTGCGTTCCATATTACATATCAATATTTTCTTTAAGAGTTAAATTATATTAGATATCAAATTGATCTGCCATAATCAAATATTGCAGGTTTTATATGAATTGAGCAAACACTACTTACAATTATTTTGAGAATGTTTATTTTTCTCCGGGATTGTCTGTTTAGATAAAAAAAATCTATTGCTGTGTGGTATATGTATTGTACTAATGGTGAATTTCAAGATTGATTTGCCAGAGTTATGGATCCAAAAACCAAAGCCCGTTTCAGAATTTCAAAAAATGGGGGTAGAAAAGAAATCGTTTGAACCTCAGTTTCTCCAGGCTTCTCAGGAATATGAAATAACTCCCCAAACTGATATGATGAAATTCAGCAGTGATTTGAAGAATGGATTAAATAACCTTTGCCGTATATATTACATATCATTTGCTAAGGGCCAGAAAGGCTTTATCTCATGAACTGTGATACAGAGATCTTGTCATTTTTTAAATAGTTACAAAATAGCGAATGTCAAAAAAATAATTATGTGGAATTTCATAGATGAAGTCATCATCTATCATTATCTGATTGGGACCAGTTAAGTTTGTATTTTTACTTCGTACTCTCACAAATCATCATGGACCTGGATAAATCCTTGTCATTGAATGAAAGAACATCCTGATAAAATGATTTTCATCTTCAAAGTAAAAATTTCAATCGTATCAGATTCAATTTAGGCATTCAATCATATCAGATTTAAACGGTTTTCAAATATCATCTGGAATTGAAGTTTCAATTTCTAGTAAATGAGAACAGAGGTAATGGAAACATACAATATGTCTGGCTGAGGGTATTTCATTTTTTATTGGGCCTCTCTGTATGTATTTCTAGGTCTGCCAGGATTCCTGAAATTCTTGCATTCTTTGTCACGAGTTGATTTCATTACCCTGGAAGCAAGGTCGCTCGATGTGGCCAATTTGAAAGCGTGCAGAGGTCAAGATCTCAAAATGGGTGATAATTCGTAAATTGCAGTTGACAGTCATGTACAACAGCAGGAGAGGGTATGATTTTATTTGCACATGTCACAAGTTCTATTTTTATCTAGGACACAAATGTCCTTGTATGCTAAAGGCCAGAGGATTACATTTGGAAATATTTTGTCTCACAAAGGCAACAGGAATTTTCATTGTACATCTATGATCTACCCTTTGAGACACACCCTTTGAGACCCACCCTTTGAGACCCACATATTATTATTGATTTAACAATTTGCTTTAAGATTTAACAATTTGCTTTAAAGTAATAATTTGGGATAAAGATATTTATTTATGTTTTACTCAAGTATATATTGGTCTATTTGAATTTGAAATATTTAATAAAGATATTGGTACACATAAATTGGTTGATACATAGGGTTGTTTAGAATAGAACTATATTTTGCTTGCCTTGATTGTGATGATCAAAATATATTTCATGCAATTGCCATGTAAATGAATAATTCCACATAAAACAGAACTGTGTCAGAATGAAAACATTTCCTGACCCAAAACACAAGAAATAGGCTACATGCCATTGATACTGAATTAATCATGTTTGTGATCTCTGTAATTAGGTGCTTATGTATCTGAACACATCTTTAGTTCATGTCAAATTTATTCTATTTAATATAAGTCAAAGATATGAGAAATCCACATCTTCCAAGTTCAGTAAATTCATACAAATGTGCTTCTCAGAATCATCAAATGGGAATTAAGTATTAATAGAAGTGGATCTTCACTTGCATGGACATTAGAGGTTGGATACGTCATTTGGATTGACCAGACGTAAGCCTCATGTAGCCTGATGGTCAAATATTGAACTTACTCATATTCAATCTATTTCTAGTCTGCAAAACAAATTGACCGTTAAGGATGATGCAGACAGTACTCTAACGAGAAAGCAAATAGTTTGCACGAGATCACCGTGGCGATGGCGTGATTGATGGCTGGCTATGCTAAGAATTGAGAATGGGATGGGGGACTGGACGAAGTGGACGTGGCTCTTGTGATAATTTGTAGACAGAGTGCCTCCCCTTCACGCCACGAAATTAGATTCTCTTGCGCCGTTCAGATGAGTCACCCCAAATTAGGCAGAAAAAATCACGGATTCCAGGTTGTAACATCAACGTAAAAATGATTACAGTATAGTGTGTGACAAATCTGATAAGCGCTGGAGTCATTTGGAGGCTCCCATCTTTTCCCCGATGCAATTAAGGCAACAACCAATTGCTGTCGATTTTAACGAAGAAGAAGATGAGGAGAAGCGTGAAAATGGTGTGCACTGAGATGGATTCTGAAGTGTCATCAGTATCTGTGTGGGATGTTGGGGAAATATAATTGCTCTCTTTGGTGTGTAACTGATTTGTGCACTGATTTGAGTAGATATTGGTGGGAGGATGAAGGGAGTCCAACGTGTGTCTGTGTGTGGTACTGAATTTTGATCTCACGATGTTAAATTCATTTTGTTAAATTGTCCATTCTGTATTCATGATGCTGAAAATGATATGGAAATGAATAATAAGAGCTCAGATAATTTGCAATGGCCAAGTGTCACAATGCTGTGTCAACTTTGCCTTTTTTCTTCATTGCACATCATTATATCTTACTCATAGCTACATTATTTGTTAATTTAAAATACCCGGTATATTGAATATTTACTTGCCTTTTTTTGCCTCGAAAAGTGAATCATTGTATAACCTTGGGTATGCGATGAAAGTCTATTAGTGGTCAAAATTGCAAATTAACTAGTCTCCTTATTGATGATATTAATCATGCAATAAATGAAAGGTAAATTGATGTGACGAATATTCCCTTATTCTGTGTATTTGTGTGTGTGTGAGGGAGAGAGAGAGAGACATACACCTCCCCCCCCCCCCCCCCCCACGCACACACACACAATCTCTCGCTCTCCCTCCTCTCTCTATCTCTCTTATCTCTCTATCTCTCTATATCTCTTTTTCTTTCTCTCATTCACTCTCTCTCTCTCTCTCTGTGATACAGAGAGCCATGCATGTATAGCACTTTTCAAGAATCACAAATTATACCCTGTCCACATCTACCTTAGATCAACATTGATTTCAGGAGTTCAATCCCTTGATGAAGATTTGTATGTTGGACAATAGTACCTCCCCATTGTGAGAACATACAATAGTGACACTGTGTAGTCATATTTATGTCTGGAAAGCCAGACTACTAGGGCCTTCACAATGTTGGAAACCTATGGTTTGGAGGGATCTGTTGCAGCTGTACTCGGTAGTCTTTGATCAAGACTGCGATAATCACTTTGCACAAGTTTGAATATGCAAATCATCAGCTGAGAGCCAAAATGGCTGTAAATCTATCTCAAATTATATGAGTTAATTTCCTGCTGGCTCTCAACAGACAGAATTCACTTCATATTTCATCATGTTGCAGAGATGGCCGAGTTACTTGTTTGATAGATGTGTCTTCTGTGTTGCCTTTATAACTAATCTTCACCAATCTTGTAGCAACTTTTATCTTTTGATGTAAAACAAAATGGAGCCAGAAACTTGTACACCAGATAATCGTGTAACAAATCCGAAAGGACATGTGTACGAGGTTACATCTGCCATTTCTCAAGCTGTCTCGTACAACTTTGATGCCCTCCAAATGATGGATGGAAGAAGAGATTTACGAGAACGCTGATACCGCCCGAACAATTGGACAGAATGCTTCTTCAGAGCTAGGGGGAGGGGGGAGGGGGGGGGGGGCGGGCTAGAGATCCTCTAGCTTGCATGCCTGGAATAGCTAGAAGCATCGTAAAGGCTTGGTCTGGTACTCTGGTCTTGCTTTTACATATGTGGTGTTTGTTGGTGTGGGTTGTTGACCAGTGCAAGCTCTAATTCATTTGAGATAAACATTTATAGACAGATGAAGGGGTAGCCTGAAGGCGTTGATGGAAAGGGGTTTGTTGAAGAAGGGATGGTGAAGCCGCACTGCTGTATGGATTGTCAAAAGCATGAGCCATTCAAATTCATTTTGAATTAGTTGAAATTGTTTTCTGCATGAAGGGGAGGTAGATTGGAGATTGGTTAGGCCCAAGGTTCTATGAATAATAAACCATTTATGCCGCTCACTACTGAACTTATTATAGTAAGAATAATTTTGATTTAAATGGTGAAGCTACAATGTAAATATACTCAACTAGCCTTCCTGATGGTTTCATTCCTACTTCAGTCTTATTGATTAGAATAAAGAGACCACTTAGCTCTCACAAATAAATGGCTGATGTGGATTTTGGTCAAAATGACATATAAATTAATGATTTGATAGGAAGCTTAAATGTTGCATTGGTCACAAATTCTGCTGACACAATGACTTCAATTTGTTTTCACAATTAGGAATAGGAAGTATTGTCTAGAACATTTATTTCTTATTTTCCTCTTGGACCCCACCAAAGAAGCAGACCATTTAGTAGAACCATATGTGATCTTTATACCGCGATATCCCCTTACTTTCATGCTGCAGCTAATTAATGTCCAGACCATTTTCCACATTCATGTCAACATTTTGCTTGGTGTAATGGAGATCTAGGAGAAGATGGGATCCTACAGATTACATGCCTGGGATGCCTCTTCATGTATCATAGTGTAAACCCATCAAGTTTTCTGGTGCCTATCATCTTGAATTTTGTCGTTCCTTTACCACTGTTTTTCTCACCAGAGCCAATGTTCAAATCATTGTGCCTTTTGCATTTAAATTTTGGTTATTGTCATGGAGAGGGGGGATCTCTAAACCACGTTAAGGTTCCCTCTGAATCATTGTTCACATTCTTGATTCTTTCACATCAAAACTTTGCTTGATGTGATGAGGATGAGGTGCCTCTTCATACCTATAGATGAGAACATATTCAGTCTTCTGACTTCTTGTGCTTATCTTCTTCTATTTGAAGATTGTTGCTTATGTGAACATGCTTTTAGCGCGGTATCCCTCATCTTAAAGCACTTACATTGACCTGACTTTTTGAATTGACAAGATTTATTCTAGTCTGATACTATGAGACTTCCTTCATTAGACCATGAGGGTGGTCATAGATCACAAGCTACAGAAGATCATCTTCATAAGGCGCTTGATGAATGCTCTTAATGTAACTGCACTTTCAGATGATATCGTTCATCGTTTACTCTTGATGAGAAACAAATCGTGTGTTAAGAGCCGGAAGGGCATTAAAATCTATTATAAAGTGGATGAATAATGCCGTTCTGGCTCTCAGCTACTGGACTCTGGAGGAAATTTTAGTGTAGGCAATAAATGCAGTTTCAAAATGAGTTTATAGGTCTAATCTATGGGATTTCTTTACGAAAAAAATAACATAGTAAACAACGCACTAAAAATTAATTGACTTTATCCCTAATTATTATTATTAATATACTGCGCTTTTCCCAGAGCGGCCAAAAGTGCTACAAGAAGAATCCTACAAAATATGAAAATGAAAACATACAGAATCCTTTTTAAAAAAATTGAATTTAGAGACACACAATTTTGTTTGTACTTAAATGTTGTATGCTAACAGCTGGGAGGATTTTACTCAATACTGAGAAGATAAGAGACGATTCTCAAATAATGCCAAGAATCCATTCTGCAGTTACATCCTGATGTACAAGAAATTATCCTTATCAGAAATCTGGAAAACTTATCGTCACGTTTTGCATCATTGCAGTTACAAAACCTCTCTTGAGACAAGATATAACATACAAATAATCAATTTCTGATGGAGTGCATATCATTCCAACGTTTTGAAGCTCCCAGGCCTGCCATAAATCATCGGAATCCATTTGCATCTGATGGCTTTCAGAGTCTGTTGCATATGTAACTATGAAATTGTAATAGGAAGAAGGGTATGACATGAATTATGATGAGATGCCATTTGATGGGAGTGAATGCTTTATCTGATATGGATCTTTAAAAAACTTGATGATAATGAGACTTCTTTCTGCTGCAGATTATATGGGTTTTAAAACCTTGTTTTGTATCCCCTGGATATCAATTTACATTATATGTATCCCAAAGTAATTATCTTTTATTATTTGCTTTGGTATTTATGATTTATTTCCCATGTAGTCCCATCTTGTTGTTTTCAGGCATGACATATAGGCGAGGTTCATCTCAGGCATCTTTTATTCATAAGGACATTCATCATATAAATATGTGTGTCATATATTTCATTATTACCAGGTACCAAGCATCAAGCAGTGTATCCCTGATGATAAAGTTTGTCCTAGTCCTTAAATCCATCGAGTTGATATATTCTCTCTAAAGAAATAGTGGGATGATGCAGATGATAGGTATTATGCAGCTAATGGTTGAGAGACTATGATGATAGAGGCCTGATATGTCAGCCTCATGACCATGTGCAAGGCTTCTTAGAAGATTCAAGACTCTGGGCTGCTGGCAAACACTTGTCACTACTTGGGGGGGGGGGGGGGGGGTGAAAGACATGTATTCACCAGGTCTTCAGATATTATAAGGATCAAGCAGAAGATATATGAGATCAATTCAAGTTTTGGGTATTATCAACACCAAGGATGTTGATTAACCGTCATTAAAGAAGAGCAATCCTGCAAATAATTGCGAAAGGGTATGTTGAGGGAGGGGGATGGAGGTTCTTTAAAAAAAATCATCAAGTTTTTGGATAATAGAAGGACCAAATTGAAAACAAACAGTTTAAAAGATAATCTAAGATGACAAATTTGTATATATCACCTTCATGGGGTGTCAACGAACCCTCATTCAGAAGGAGAGAATAGTCATGCTTCTAATAATAATTTTATAAAGGACACTTTTCATATCCAAATATAAAGTGTTGACTTTATTATTTATAGAACAAATTTTTGACATATTTTACTTCTGACCTAGATCACCAAACCTTTTATGAAAACGTGATCTACAGCAGAGAGGTGGTAAAGATCAAGAATTTTGAATGTTAAGAGGGGCAATAGAGTTTGTTTTTCCAATATTTCCTTCAAATTTTCATCAAATTTTCATCAATGCTTTTTGAATGTATAATGAGGGAATCCGATGGCCTAGCCACAAGCCTTTTATTCTACCCCCTCTATGGGGTCAAAAACCTGACCTGACGAGTTTGAAGAGGTGTCTGTCAATTTAGACCCTAATACTGATCAAAGCAAAAATATTACTGGTTTAGCAATGGGAAGTAAATTATCTTTGAGACTATGAATTTCCCAGTTGTAAAGCTTTTCCAATTATTTTATATATTGTGAACTGATTAATTGGTTTAATAAACACTAATTGAATTGCCTACCGGTATGTCAAAGTATTCACTTAAAAGTAGATTATAATATTTTTAGAATTGTTATTGAAATTTTAAAAAAAATAACAGTGAAAGGAAGTGCTTTTAAAGTTCATTTGTATTCAGAACAGCAAATCTTGTAATCAAGCATACTTTGTACCACAACTCACTAGCTCACTATAATTACCCCCTTGATGATGATGAATATGATTAATGATTAATTATGAAACATATTGTGGTACTCTTTTTGCCTCATTTGATAAATGATTCAGAGTATCTACATGTTTGAACGGAACGAAAGAAATACAGCTGTTATGTTGGTCATTTCTGATGAATCACCAACCCAGAATGCATGATTAATAAGTTACAAAATTCATAGAATCTCAACACAATTTTCTATAGGCCTACATGTGTGTGAAGTTATAAAATTATCTTGGACAATGTAGTCAATGTACAAGTACCTGTCATAATTATGATTGGCAAATGAGATGAGAATCGTCTGTGGAAAGCAAAGACAGCAACGTCAACCAAACCGGAATGTTACCCTCTCCACAGTTGTTGACATTTCGTGGAAGTGTTGCCCTATAGCTTGTACAGTAGCCTCAAGAGCGCCTTCATGTACAATCGTGTTCTTAATCTCCTACTGTCGCATCTTAACATCCCTTGGTCATTTTTTTTTTTTATAACTTTGTTATTTGTGATGTTTGTAGTTTATTTGTATTTAAAGGATAGCAGTTATGTGAAATATGAATTGTATATAAAATTTGTTTGAATGTATGAAATCAATCTCTAAAATCATCACTTGTCGTGCTAATGATTAATGGTTATAGAAAATATGAATAAAATGAATAATAACTTAAAAACCCACACACAGAAACCAAGTTGGGCTTGGCTTCCGTGCGCGCCTTATTCTAAGCAATGTAATCTCCCACAGGTGTATTGACATGTCTACCAACGAATCACTTTTATGTTACTGAGGGTGAATTTTTAATTGCAATATCTCTTTCTGTAGAAGTAAGTAATATTTGAAGTTCATATTTTAATGATATACGTTGTAATAACACACTGAATACAAACATTTTGGGAAGATTATTGATTGGCACCCTTTAAAGAAAGAGCAGCTTTTGTCTAGGAGCCATACCCAGTTATCCTGATGAGGTTGCAAGATATTAATGTTTTTCTCTTTTTTCTTTGATGTTTCTGCTTTCCTTGCAGGGAGGAAGAGGAGTTTTCCCATTCTGCCTCCAGTCCTCCAAGTAACATGAGTAACAGTGGAGGAAGCTGCAATGGAAGCAGTTGCCATGACAGCGATTCGGCAGCCAATATGGGTAAGGGGGTTATGTAAATGGGTGTTCGTTCATTCCTATCTCTTGTCTTTGAACATGTTTTTTAACGTACGTGCGATTAAAGGATGAAAGTGCAGAGACATTTAATGTCACCTTTTCCTGGGGCATGCTTTTAGCTTTATGGAAAATGTTGAAGAAATTTGATTATTAGGAGGGAGGGGGGGGGGGGGTCATCCACAGTCTGCTGCCCAACAAGGCATGAATAATTTGATTAGAGACCTGCTAGAAATATTTTTGATTCAGTAAAAAACAAATGCTTTGGAACTGAAGTTTATGATTGAAATTTTCTCCATAAAACTATGGCAACAGGAGGGGCAGTGGCCTAGTTTATTATCGCCAAATTTGAATGTGCAAAAACTAAAATGACCTTTTCGTGTATGATGATAAGGTTATCAGGATCTTAGCAGACAATGTAGTATTGAAAATGGTTTCCTGATTCTTGAAAATGTCTGCAAATGTGCTAAGTCCATACAAAATTATAGAGATATATATTTCAGTTAGTTTTTGTGATTTTGTGTAATTTTGCTGCCTGTTTTCTTTAAACAAGGCTGAGAATTTTGCTTCTTCCTATTTCCAAATGTAAATTAATCCATTAAAGCATGTGCTGCTTTAAGTGGTGAATTTAAACAGCAACAAGTCAAAAGACTTACCCCTCGATTGAATTAATGTGGAGACCGAGTGTAGAGATGTATGGGGCCGAAGTGCTTGAGTTGACCACATTAATGCTATAGCATCCCGCTGCATTATTCATGCTGCCCTCATCCTGACATCTGAGAAAGCCGGCAGTGAGGAGCAAAAAAACAACCAGTCACTCTATGAGTAACGTCTATACTGTGTCTCATAAAAATCGCAATAAAGTGGTTAAAAGGAACAATAATTACCCACATCTGAAATACTTAACTAATTTCATTTTATTTCAGTCTATATATGCATTTTCATTTTTGTAGTTTGAATAATTCATGGAAATTATATGTAAGGAAAACAATTTCAGTAGTTCCTATGGTACATGCTTCATTATGAATGCAGCTGCAAAATTGGTAGTATAAACAAAAATCTAAAGAAATATTGATTACCGTAATTAACGTTGTATAAACTGCCCGCGTGTAATAACCGCACCCCTCTTTTTCGCCCTAAAAAAAAAAAGGTTCTTGCCGACTTAAAAAAACAGTAGAGGACCTAGGACAGAACCTTGTGGTACCCCGTCTAATAGAAGAAAAATTGGAGGAATTATTTTTATCAACCACATATTGAAATCTATCAGAAAGATTACTTTTAAACCAAGATGACAGACAATTTTGAGTGTTGTCCTAGTTTCCGAGTGGTGAGTCAACACACCGATTACTGAGCTGGGAGACATTGCCAGGCATAGCGCCAGGTGGAGGGGCATAAATCGAAACTTTAAAAAAAAAAAAACGCACCCCCGACTTTGAAGTTTTTTCGGCGGCAAAAAGGTGCAGTTAATACACCGTTAATTACGGTATGAAGAAATCAACATAGATGTATTGAGGGGCGTCGATCTGGAGGTGATAAAAGGGCAAATATATGCCACGCTTTAAATTTGTGAATTAAATTTGTATTTTAAGGAGCATTTCATTACAATTAGTACATTTGCCACCCTCCCCAATCATGAAGATGGTTTATGCCCCTCGTCACAACATATTTTATGAGGAAATCAGTCTGATGCCAGACCTGGCATTCAATACTGTGGATCAATACAGTAGGGCACATTCAGACAACACGAGAGCACACCAGGAAAACGTCACAGAGATATCCATGAGTGAATTTCCTTCTTAAGGAGTTTGAGGCACCCAAGGTTTCGGCCTTGCTTCATCAGAATCACTTATGATCTTTAAGTCTCCAGAGAGGTAATTTGATTTGAGTTGGAACTCGAAAAGGTTAATTATTATCTATCTTCTTATTCGTCCTTTAATTGCCAAGCGAACTACTTATCTTTTTTCAGAACTGCAGCGCATTTTGAATACAAACACCACTTGTTCGTTTCCTCATCACTTACTAATTACCAAATTGCATAATGATCTATTCATTGACAATTAATTTTATTTTCCTACTATAGTGATTGAGCAGTGGCCATAATCTATAAGTCCTTTGGGCTCCTCACTGTCAGTTTGAGCAGGATTACCAAACCCCAGATCAAAACTTTTAGGCCCGAATTCACAAAGCAAGGTTTGAGCTAAAACCTCCTTTTGTTTTGCCAAACCTCCTTTTGTTCAGATCAAAACTTTTAGGCCCGTAAAACGCGTCATATGACGTACGAAAAACCAAGGTTTGTCAACAAACCTCCTTTGTGAATTCGGGCCTTAGGGTCTGTATAAATTTCCCCCCCCCCTTTTTTTTTGAGGGGGGTGGGGTATCCAGAGTTAAAATCAAATGGCCTGTGTTCACCAGACTCTCTGTGTTAGTGACAGCTCAGAATGTCCTGAACTACCACACATTTGAAAGGACAGCCACATGCAAGTCAAAGTAGGTACTCGCTCTCTACCTCAAGTCCACTCGCTCACTGTTTTTCTCGCCTCAAATGCCTTCTCTGACTTGACCCCTGGTCTGACCTGAGACTGCACATCATAGCTTGATGGCAACTGCCTTGTCAGTTACAGACCTGGAGAATGTTTTCTTCTTTCTGTCCTTCTTGTATACTGCTTGACAGAACTGTTGCGGCTTTGGTGAGATGTCATGAGTTAGCATGTAAACATGTGCAAGGGCAGATTGGAATCCAAGTGGAAAGTTTGTTTTTCTCTGTCTGCTCTTTGAAAGTAAAATGTAGTTATTCAGAAAATGTGTTCATATTTGATGCATCTGGATATTTTGAAAGTGTGAAACTGAAATCAGTTTCTGTTCCCTCATGAAAATTGTATCTTACCTCTTGATTTGAAGGTGGAAGGTTTAAAATCATTTATCCATCATTTTCCATAAAGTGACAAAGGAGAGGAGGCTGATATCATGTCAGAACTGTTTTTCTCTCAGCTCTCTGGCCCTAAAATTACAAGAAATTGCATTTTAGGCCTTGCTGCAAGTGAGCAAGAAGCAAAGTTTTGTGTGTGGATATTTCCATTCCTTTATTAAAGAGTCATTTTGAAAAAGTGTCGTTGTTAATAAGCAACTTAAGAGTCATTGTTAAAAAGCAACTCTATTTTGGCAAAATTTGAGATACTAAACTGTTCAAGTACCAAAGAGAAGCCTGAGATTGTATATCTCCTTGGAACCTGTCTGACATTTCTAAACAGAAAGTGACCTTTCACCTTTGATGATGTCTTCCCAGGTTATCACCAACATTTATCTTTTGGAATTGATGGATCAGAATTCACAAACGAGAGAGTAACATTTATATCCCTCCCCCTTTTCCCATACATAAATGTATCAAAGTTAGTTGAACATGAAGGCTCATGTCCATACATGGGATATCTTGATTATTACTCTCGATGTTTTCTTTTTCTCATCTTCATTGAGAAAGGAAAATTTGCACCGAAGTTGTGATGTGCTACATACAGTGCGATCAAAGAGCAACTAGATAAAATCAGTATACTATTCATCAATACTCGCTCAGTCTTCCTTTCTTGTATCAATCCTTCCCTGAAGCAATGATTACCCTAAACATACTCTAGCTTTGACAAATCAATTCAAACAAGTCTCAGCACTCAATCGGTAATCTTCGTGCTCTTAGCACGTCTTCCCGGCGACAGTATCAAAAGCCCAGTTTAGTCTGCTTTCCAGTCCATTCATCAGTTACTTTTTTAATATCTGTCAAACTTTTTTTTATCACTGATATCTTGATAACAAGAATAATACCAGTAATCATACATAGACCCATTGCAATGAGCACATTCAGTTTAATTAAGTTTAATAAAAGGTTTATTATATTAACAAGCAAATGCAAGTACCGGAAAATTAGATATAATACTGGTGTACGTGTTAATGATTTTTAACTACTGATCAGCTTGAAATGGTTATGAAATTAATTGCTTTTATGAATTATAGCTAGGAAGTCAAGGGCAAAAAATTATTTAAATTTATACCATTGTTGAAGACTTGAAGTAATCCTTAAATCATACATATCACTTAACTAGAGGAGCGATTTCAAAGGAATTCTCCACCCTTTTCACAATCTTTTTAATGGGAAGGAGAATTATATTCCCATTGTTTTTATAATTCAAAACTAGAGGAATAATTTCACTGGAATCCAAACCTTTTCATCATCAATATAATTTCATGTATTGTTTATTTATTTATTTTGACTGATTGGTCCATGTTTTTTTCCCAAAAATATGATTATTATTTTTAACAAGGTAGTATTAATAAACTCACTTTCCCCAAAAAATACTCTGTTCCTGTATCCATCTCTTTGAGAATTATGACATAAATGTATTACTGCATTTGTTGTTGTTGTCGTCTTTCTGTTTTTCTTTCAAAATCTACACTTATTTGATGAGCGAGTATGAAATGTAGTTTCTTGTGGAAGGCAATGTTGAGATTGTGCACTTAAAGCAATTATTTCCTATGGGATAAGTGATTTCTGACAAGTCTTTGGGCAGTTAAAACCCTTTTGTGTAGAGGAATGTATTTGTTCAAAACACGATCCATTTCTCTCATTTCTAGCTCTATCTTTCCCTTGTCCTTCTCAGGAGTGCCCTGTGGGAAAAGGAGAGATTGAATTTAACTTGTGCTTATTCAGATTGATCATGCACATTAGCCAAAGGTTGATCTGCGAATGGATGTTTGTTCAATGTTTTTACTTATGACCTGCTTTCTGGTGGCTTTCTTACAAGTAGGATTAGAAATACACCTTTTTCCAGAGATGACTGAACATAATTGTGCAATCTGTGATTGCTGTTTAGTCGATCAGTGTAGATCAAACATGGCTTTATACTCCATTGACTGTTAGAAAGTGATGAGTTAACCCCTTTCTTCCCATCTACATCTTTTACTATCGGTTGTCATGAGATCTCAAGTCGGATTGTAGAAAAATGGCCTACAGTGCTTGGACAACAAGTGTTTTAAGGTATATTTCTCGTCTGATTTAGAATTCACAACTCAAAAGTTCAGCCCAGGATCCAGCACTATATATTTTGTACAAGAATATACCTATCAGATATACTCATAACCAGAAGCCTAACTTAAAGCTGTTACTGAAGCCATAACACTTTCTCTGCCAAAGAGAAACCCATAGCAATAGGACCACCCTCTCTTTGCGATTGTAGGCTTCAATCTTTGATTTAAACCAGTGCCGTGATATGGTTTTGGTCCCATCTTGTTTATGTACACTCGCTGTACTATTAGGCCACCTCAGTAGTTAAGTTGCTTGCACCTATTTCAATATGCCATTGTTCTTTGGGACTGGTGTAAAAGACTTAAAGGACTTGGTCCAGTGAATGGTATGGTTTCCTTTGATGCCTGGTTCCATTGTTGGTCTCCATTATTTGACCAACTCCTCAAAGTGGGCTATTCTTAGAGTCATCCCCAATTCAAGCCAAAGAAGTGGTCCAAATGACAAGATTTGTTATTGAATAACCTTCATTAGATCCAAACTTCTTATAGCTTCCAAGTTGTCATTATTAACCCTGTAAATGTTGGTCCATCAGTCAAACCAACTACATGTTTGTTGCCAGCAGTTTTTAATTCCACTTTGGATCACCCAGCCCTAGTTCTATCCATAGAATTTGACCCACTTCAGAAAAAAAAAGCTTTCTTTGAAAGTTAAAGGGAAGGTACTTGTCAATTGAACAAAAGCTTGTTGGTGTATTCATTGATTTGGGGGTGGGTGATTTGCTATTCATGCCCAAGTGCAGGCTTTCCAAGGCATTCTGTGTTGCAGGATACACTGTATGTTTACTACAGATCTAGGCCTCCACAGTGAACTAGACAACAGGCCTAAACTGACACTGAACTGACAAGTAGGCCTACATGTACATTCTGCAAAGTTTTCAGTGTGTCCCCACCCATCTTCCTTGGTTGTTGCAACTTACTACATCTTCAATCAAACTTGGAAAGAAATTTTTGTGACATCTTCTTCACAAAATATTGTGTAAGATCCACTTCTCAGTTGGAAAGCGAATCACCCTTAGATGATCAAAGTGCAATGTCGTTGTTTTCTATAGCTCAAGTTTTGCTATAGAGTTTAATTGAAACATTTATAACTCCAATTCTTTTGCAAACATTTGGGAAACAATCAAGGTTCAAGGAATCACTCAAGGAATTATAACCTGCTTGGGAGAAAGGAAATGTCTTTGCAAACAGGAATTATTGCTGGAAGTATGTGAATGTGGTCTACATGAAGTAGACATGGAGTGACTGTGTACTTCTCAAGTGTGAATCCAAAGGTTCTTTCATCATATCACAAGTTTAATTATCATGATATGTGTCGACTGGAGTAACGAGCGCATCGAACCGGAGGAGGACAATTAGTCATAGATTTACATACTCGTTCAAGTACAACTGTGTGGCTTTTCGTATCTTTCTGGCAAAAATTATTATGGACTCCTTCAGAGGCAATTTAGAAACCTACCTGTCACAAACTGTTCTGTTGAACAGTACCGATGTTGTCTATGAAAGAGACTGATAATCTAGCATTTTAAGGGTTCATGGTTGTTCCAGTGGTTATTTTGCTGTGACATTTGACTTCCGCCTGACTTTGTGTTTATTGCATACTTTTGAATTCAGAAAAGAAGATGTTTACAAGAAGTAAAGAACACTTTGCTCTGAAGAGTAAACGTAAGTGTGGAATATTTTGAAGTAGAGAATTATTTGCTTTTCAAGAAAAGGTGACTTCTGAAATATGAGTGTATTATCACAAAACTTTTTTCTGAATATATGGTAGAATTAATACTCCAATCGTAATTTCTAGCCAAAGTGTGAATTTTGCAGAAGAATACTAAAGAGAGTACCATTTACTTTTCTCTGTCATTGTGTGACTTTCACATATCAATGCTAATATGCCAACAATGACATG
The DNA here is from genome assembly GCA_035222895.1 of Strongylocentrotus droebachiensis. Classification (NCBI taxonomy): domain Eukaryota; kingdom Metazoa; phylum Echinodermata; class Echinoidea; order Camarodonta; family Strongylocentrotidae; genus Strongylocentrotus; species Strongylocentrotus droebachiensis. The sequence continues at coordinate 124,588 of JAVYIG010001950.1, forward strand.
CCACTTCTATCAGTTATGTAAGAAGTGCAACAAGATTTTTGTTTAGTATGAAGGAGGTTTGGTTCATACACAGTCCTGTGAATTTTATTTAGTCAGGAGAGACAGAACAATATCCTGTGTTAATGTTTGAAGACATCACTTCAGTTCAAACAAAGATCTGTTTGCTGTAAGCATTAACACTTTGGCTTGGGACAGTTGCTGTCACCACCGCGTTCGCACAACCACAAATTAATTGACCTGAGAATGTTTTTATTACTTTTTAATCATGAAAAATATTAATGGAAAATGCCTTTAATTAACCCATTTAGATGTAATGGTACCATATCATTTGAAAATTTAAAAAAAAAGGTAAATTGATTTTCAATCCAAGCTAAATATATGAAAGAAATATAGCAGTTCCAGCTATAAGCTCGTACTATTTGTAACAGTGGACTTAAAAAAAAACCTGCCTATCACCATTGTTAGTGCCATACTGATCAACTTATTTGATTGTTGGCATCAAAAGAAAGACATTTGTAAAAAATTAATTGTTGGCTGTTTCGTAAACATCTGTCGGCCTAAATTAATGGCTAATATAAGAGTATCCCAAGCACTCCATGACAGGGCCAGAGGATGCTAATAACAAACTGCTGACAGTGGGAAAGATCTTTGTTTGTCTATGATGTTTGATCTTGGTGTGAAAACTGTTTTTTAAGAAGTTGATGAGAACACACTGCCAATACTCAAGAAGTGCCATGATAATACCATTTGCACTACTTGAACTTTGCTTTTATAAACTTCCTGCTCCTGCAATTTGTGTTTTTCTCACTCAACCTCTCATTTTTGCTCTCTTTCTCTCTTCTTTTCTGTTTCTCTGTTCCCCCAATCTCCGCCTCCCTAAAATATGTATCCCCTTTCCTCTCTCCATTCATTTTCTCTCTTTATGTCTGTCTCCCCTTCCTCCTATAAATGCAAAAGTAGGGTTGGATAAAGTTTTTTAAAGCTTCATAACTGAAAATTTGCATATTTGTAATTTGAAATTTCTGGAATGCTGGAATCTGTTAATATGGCAAGTCAGCTCAAAGTGAGAGTAATGCAACTTGTACTGCATGGAATAAACTTGCTAGATGAATAGGTACTAGGTATTAATTATAATGTTTTTCCCTCTCTATTATTTTTTTTTTGTCCTCTTTCTTTCATCACAGATCCGTGCAATGACCTAGGAGCTGAGCTATCCAGGGTGGTAGGAGAGCTAGAATGTGCAATGGAGGGGCGCAAGGTCGGGGATGTCTTTCGCAAGCACATAGAGTCTGCTGAGCATGAGGTGGAGAAACTCACTGAAGCATCCGAAGACATCAAACAGAGAACATTACAGGTCAGTCAGAAATGTAGGGTTGGTACACTTTAAAATGGTGAATTGTTAGTAGCACACATGAAAAAAGCGGAAGCGTTTATGATCTTTTGAAAGCCAGAAGGACAGGGCTTCTAGTCTACATTGTAGATGCTCTTCTAGCTTTCAACATATGATGATTAAAGAAATAATATAACCGCAAGAAATGAAAAATGAAAATTCCTCCAATCATGGAAATGAAATCAATTATATAATTTGTATATTTTTTTAATGATAATTGTTTTGGAAAATAATGAAAATAATATCTCCCTCCTCTAAAATACCAATCAAAGTTAAATCGAAAACAATTAAAATGCTTGTAGCAATATAATTTAATATAAGTCTGACTTTTTCACTCTGATTTTATTACATATCAGACAGACAATAAAAAGCAATGATCAAAATACAAATACTAGAGGCATACCATGGCATCCAGATTCATTCTGTTGATAGGGGCCCGACCCTTTACTGATAGCTAATTGTCATTGCAACTGTTGGTGATATATATATATGTAGAAATACAATTGTATTTATATTGTGATGAAAAGGAACTGCCATCACAAAGGTTGTTCACTGTACCTACCATAACAAGACCATTAGGCTTGTTTTGTGACTGTTTGAGTGAAGAGAAAGAAACAATAAGAGGGGTCAGGTTTGTTCTCATTATCAAAAATAGCCCCGCTAATTCATAACACAATATTCATAACTAAATAATTATAATAATAAAAAAGCGGTGCTTATAAAGCGCATACCATCAAAGTCTCTAGCAAGGGTTTAAAAAAATTGAGTGTTATTTCTAACTTTGGGAAGTTATTATCTCAAGCAAATTTGAAGATCATCATTAGAAGATGCAAATAGTGTGTTTTTCACATTTGTGAGATATTAGTTGAGAATCTGACTTTTTCTCTCTAAATTGTCCACTACTTGGCTAATTAGCCCACTTAATGAGCACTGAAGACACTTTCAGACTATGAATTACTCTGAAGCTTAAGAAAGGCTTAATTAGCAAGGATGGCTCCAACACTCGTGCTGGAGAGAGAGGCAACTTCATACTTTGACGTTTTTTCTCTGGAGACGTTGCTCAGCTCAGTCGTATATATATCTCAAGCTCGAGCTTGGTCAGGCTAATGGAAATGTACCTGTATGCTCTTGATTCATCGTGTGTATTGACCTCTAGCTAATGGTCACCAATTAAGCCAGATTGTCTGGACACAGAGGTGCCACAAGTGACCATTAAGTTTATTGATGGCTTGCTGATGTTTTGACCGTGTAAGGTCGATTCAATAAAACTGTATACATCTGTTTGGCTGGCGTTGTGGCATTACTGAAACCTCTAAAGGGTTTCAGTCAATGTAAATAGATTCATTTTGTTAGCTATTTTCTGATCTCATTAGCATCACTGCAATCCTAAAACCATCTAATTACATTCCATCAAGTACACAAAACGGAAGTCAAATTATGGTATGAGAATTTAAGGATGTAAACATGTTAAGAGTTGGTATATAAGTCCACTTTTATTAATTCAAAAATAAAGAAAAATAAATGAAAGGATCATCAAAATCTAATTAGTGCCAATTAGCTGTTTCAACCGTCAGATCTAAAGAATGCTATAAAATCGTTTACAAAAGAGATGTACATATTTGACAAAAACATGTGATGTATAGAAGGGTGCAAAATTGCAAACACACAATTTGTCAGATTTTTCCATATTTTGAGGTCTTGAGGTCTAAGAATGGTCTTAACTTTGAAATGATTTCTTGTAGAAATGTACATTTATTGGCTGTCTATTTATTCATATCCTGCTAGTTGGCACACAATTTAAAAAAAGATATGTACAGGTAATTTTAGAAATATAAATGGTTAAAAGAAGGCGGCATCTTATTCAGTCCCCATATTATCTGCCGAGAGCCAGAAGGGCATTATTTAATTTACTTTGACATAGATGTAATATCTTTCTAGCTCTCAGCAGACAATACTCACTTTGACCTTTGACACAACCTCCAATGAATTTCCCTTGTCATCCCAATTATTCTACTCTATTTGTACAGGCTGTGCAAGAGGTGGAGAGCCTGGACCTGGACAGCATCGAAGCCCAGTCACCCCAGAGCCACCGGACGACGCCCAACGGTCACTTCAGCGGTCACCACCAGCTCCACCTGGAGACCAGGAGACGCAGCTCCCTGGAGCAGGAGGTGACTCTGCTCCGGGATGAGAACGAGACTCTCAACTCATCACTCAGCATGAAAGAGGAGGAGATGCACAAGCTCAAGGCTAGCTTCATGGGTATCAGGGATGAGAGAGATAAACTCAGGAAAAAGGTGATGCTCCATCTCTAGCTCTATCTCTAGCTCTACCGGTATCATTTTCTTGAGGGTCAAGTTGACTTCTGGTATTGAGAAATACATGAGAAAGAAACTTTATAAAGACACTATTAAATACTTCTATTTATTAAAATGAAAATGAAAATTACTCAGTGAATATTTCATGTATGTTTGTGGATACCATTCGTATTCATAGATAAATGACCATTAATGTATTCATGTCAGATATTTGATATACCTCAGTAGGAATGTCATATCCTGGAGAGCGGAGGTGTTGAACCGTATTTAAAAAAAGATAAAAAATTGTTTCAGTATTTATTGTAAAAGTCAGTTACTATGCAACTCTTATTCCCATGAGAGACTTTGTTGAAATTCAGAGACATATTATCAATATGAACAATAAAATGTCAACCTTGTATAAGGAAAGAAAGGCACACTTGCCTGTTTCTACTTGCTCATGCATTTTTCACGGGAATAGAGAAAGTGCAATACTGGAACAGCAACGATTTATTAGCCTAAGTAGATTAACAATTTAATATATGTTTGATCTATTCCAGTTTTGATGATTGTAGCATTGTAAGAACGGTCTGTTAACTTTGTTTTCCATTTCTTTGACCAGGTGAGAGAGCTTCAGAGCATCCTCCACGCCAACAACCAGAAACTGGGTGGCTACACCTCTTCCTCCTCTGCAGAACAACTCAACTCACCCAACCCCCGACACTCACCCCGTCACTCCCCCGGTCCTTCCCCCTCTCAGTCCGCCCAGAATGTCAACCCCAGCACTGGAGAGCTTAGTCTGACCGGTAGTGACCGCAGGACGGACATCCCGGTGGCCAAAGTGGCCGAGAGGGTCAGGTTAAAGCAATCAAGATCAGCCAGTAGCAGCAGCAGGAGTAGCAGTGACCGCTGTGTCCTGGGCTCGGACATCAGCAGTATAGGGGTGAGGGTTTATCTTACTTCTCAATTTAAAAAAAGAGACGTTTTTAATCTTCTTTTCTCTGATGATAAACAGGCTAGACACTTAATGGGTTGAATTTCACTTGGCATACTTACAAAACTTTATCTATGACTACAGAGATTTTGAGGGGGGAAAAAAGTCTTACAAAATTTTAATTGTGATATTTTGGAATTTAGTGACATGGGAAGGGGTGAAGATCAGGTGATGGGGAACATTAATAAAATGTTTACTTCCAATATCTGAAAGTAGAAAACCTACAATGCTGAAATATTGGCTTTATTTAATACCTAAGTGATGTTCATATATTTTTCAAATCAATATACTTGTACACCCAATTTGATTTGTCAATGAACAACTGGAAGTGTACTAGAGACAATGATTTGTGAGTTGCATGAATCACAAAGTATCAATAACTTTTCCTTAGCAGTACTCTGATTAAGATTGTATTTTGCCCTTAATTCAGGCATCAGTTAACTGTTTTTTCTATTCCCATCTCAAATTCAGATCACGAATCCCAAGGTAGCTGAGCACCTAGCCCAGACCCTACAATCCTGCTCCAGTATGCAAGAGATCCTCCAGACCCTCTCATCCTACGGTCTTTCCATCCCAGAGCACAAGGCCCGCGAGATCGAGGTCGACCTGGAGAGACTTACCAGTAAAATTGAACACTTGAGGTGCCAGAACGATGTCCTGCAGCTCTCGCTGGAAGAGAGCAAGTCTAACGCTGACCGGCTGACCATGTTGGTGGGCAAGTACGAGTCGAACAACACGGCGTTGCAGCTGGCGGTCAACTACAGCGAGCAGACCATTGAGGCCCAGGAGGTGGTACTGGCATTGAAGGAGAGTGAACAGTCGGTGCTTCTGGCCAACTGCAAGGCTGCAGGAGTTGGACTAGGTACGGTTTGGAAGTCTAGCTGGGAAAGGGTTCCCTGACCTTTGCTCCAGCGACAACTGCTCAGGGTTTTATGTTGACAAAGATACAAGGCTTGGGTTGCCATTGGGTTTAGGTGAGGTGTAGGGTTAGGTATACTAGTGTTTGGTCCAGGGTAGGTTGCGCCTGAGCATGTGTCGTACAACCCTCTGGAACGGGTTATGGAGAAGAGCTTGTCCAGTGAAAAGAATTTATAATTATAAATATACATGTACCAAGTATATCATTTGCATATTAACAATGATAATTTAAAGGTTAAACCATAAAGTAAATATTTAGACACTTTTGTTTAAAGGTTAGGATTCCTCCAAAAATATATCTCCCAACTTGTTCCCCCTATTAGCCAACCTTCCTAAATATTGACACAATACATTTTCGAGACAGTTGATTAACATCGCAGAGCTTTCTCTGCAGCATGAGACCTCTACGTTGGAATATTATGTCAAAAGAAAGCTTGCATCTCTGACCTCTGAAAGGGATTATCAAACCGTATCATTAGAAGAAGATAAAGCATGCTAACCAGCCTTGGATTTGAAATCGAAATTTCATTTTTCGTTTTCTTAACGGTTTTTATAACACTACAGTCGATTGGGAAAAATTATTATGGTAAAACCAGTTACTCGAAGATTTTTACTTTTTCGAGGCACTTTATGATCATTTTGAAGCGCAATTTTGTTATGGCTTCAAAATTACACCATATCACAGACACTGATAACATGTAGGGTCATCCATTTCAGATTTAACATTGTTAAACATTTTGTTATCCCTACAGAGAGCTCAGAAGGATCAGGAGAGGACTCTGAGGAGACGTCCTCGATGCTGAAGCGTGTCCATGACAACCGTAAAGTATCGGAGAATGTTGCCAAGGCCTTGTTGCAGAGGTTAGACAGGAGCTGTGGTACGATGATATGCCACGTACCACTACAACCATGGGAGGATCTCTCTTCACATAGCCATACAAGGTAATGTTTCATAGGCTGAAAAGGGATTAACTTTTTCAGATGAAAAAGCATTCAGTTTATCTCTTTGGTTTTTTTCCTGAAATATAACACAGTAGAGCTTTGTTATATAGAAATCATAACAAAGTAATTGTGCCAGTTTATATTTTGTTATCTTTCAGCCCTCTGTTTGTAGGTTTTACAGGGTAATTTCCTTGGCCCCAATTATTTTATAGTAATGAGAGTCTATTGTATTTGAGTATGTTGAATCAAACTATGGGTCATATTTTGAGTGGACCCCTCTGTTATTTTGGATCTGCTGTTCCAGTAGACTAACATTAGGTTAAGTCATATTATATGACAGTTGGTTAACACATGAAATGTCCTCATGATCAGTCTCGGTGGACTTGCCTCTATCTAAGGAATTACTAGTCTTCTGTGTACACTTTATTGATAGTAAAACCAGGAGAAATAGGCATGATTTTGTTTCTAGTATAAGCTTTTTTGATAGTTCAGTGGGCTTGTTTTATATCAATGGGCATGGTAGCAGGTGATCCGACATTTGTTCTGGCAAAGTTTTCTCTGGGCTCTAAATCACCAAAGACATAGGGTTAGCATTGCAATAGGGTTACATCTTAGGTCTAGGGTTATCAGTAGGTTTACAGTTCGAGTCAGATTTAGGGATTTGGTCATTGTCAGGGTTTGGAAAGATGTAAAGTCCTAGGTTGAAGTTGGTCCGTGGATAACATTGAACAATTATTGCCAAAGCATGTGTTGTAGAACCTGGTAACAAGTTATACAGTCAAACCTGCTCTGGTGACCACCTGTCTTCAAAGACCACATTTCTTGTTTCCCTTGAAAATGGTTTCTCATTGAAACATGTACTAAAGGAACCTGTCTACAAAGACCACTTTTTGTGTTTTGTTTGGGCGGTCGCTATAGACAGGTTTGACTGTATTTGATTCCAAATCTACCCCTTACAGCACCACAAGTTCAACGGCGAGCAGCTGCGACACAGAGTTCTCCCGAGAGGATGAGCAGCGCCTTCGGGACTACATCCAGCAGCTGAAGAACGACAGGGCGGCGGTCAGGCTGACCGTGATGGAGCTAGAGTCCGTCTATGTGGATCCCTTCAGCCAGGACTCTACTCCCAGCGTTGACAGTCAGAGGCTGGACCTGGAGAATGCAGTACTCATGCAGGAGCTGACAGCGCTCAAGGTGAGTGGAGGATGGGATGGGAGTCTGAGGTGGGATGATGATGCAAGCAGAGGATCATGTTGTGGATGATTGTTGTTCTGGTTATAGTGATGGTGATGGTGGTGGTGGTGATAATGATAACATTGATGATAATAATGTTAATTTCACTAAGCCCAAGATAATTTGGGCTGGAGTCTATGGAAATTTGTAATACACCTGAATAATATCATTTTGATAGGAGCTTGCCATGGAGATAAAATAGTAACATCCTAAGGAATTTGTTAAAAGTTGATAATATTTAAAAAAATAGATATTGTTTGATTGGTTATTATACAATAATAAAAAAATGGTTTCTAAGGAAGTGTTAGAAGTTGATAATATTTTTTAAATAGTTAATGTTTGATTAGTTATTAAAAAATTATTATGAATGGTATTGATGCCGATCAATACAGGTATGGCAACATAATAGGTCAAGATTAAAGAAATAAGTTTATTATCTTTCATTCGAAGCTACTACTTGTTCAAATCATGCACTTGTGGAACAGACTTGTTTGTAAGAGGTATTTTACTATCATACCTTTTGTTTCATTTTAATCTCTGGCTGCTACCAGACTAAGCAATTTCCCTTGTGTTTTTAACTTTATTTATTCATGTTTGTAAATTGATTCTGTGATTGTAATTGTGTGATACTTTGTATACTGCTTGTTTTTACCAAGTATGTTTTTTATTGCTTGGCAAAATAAATTGAATTTAATTTAATTGAATAGAATCTTTTTAATTTCATTTTTGCAACTCCAGGAGGAGAAGGCGGAGCTCAAAGCACAGTACTACCTCCTGGACAAGGAGAAGAAGACCCTGGAGCTCAAGCTCAGCTCCAGGGAGGCCCAGGAGCAGGCATACAGGGTCCAGATTGACCATCTCAAATCAGAGGTCAAGGACTCTCTGAGCTCACCTTGGGAGGAGCAGCCATCGTCGCTAGGAAGGCATAGGATAGACGTCATGATGAGAAATGGAAAGGTAGGATAGATAGCATAGAAATGGTCTATTCAAAAGATCATCGCAGCCAATGGCTGAATTGCGATCCATTTCACAAAGATACAATACAATAGCAATTTGAATTCAAATGACACAAAATATGACATAAATCAAAAATCAAACATATAGAAGTTTTATAAAAATTCATTGATCAAATTCAAGTTTTTGTTTTAAAAAAAAGAGAAAGGGAGAGGTGTAGGAGAGGGAGAGTTAGAGTGATGAGAAAGAGAGAGAAAGAAGGAGAGAGAGAAGGGAATGAAAGAGAGAGAGAGACAGAGAGAGAGACAGAAAGGGAGAGAGAGAGAGAGAGAGATGAAAGTGGCGGGGGGGGGGGAAGAGACAGACAAAGGAATCCTTATTATTACAGATGAGGGGAGATGGCAAGAAACATTAAGAAATGCAGGTGAAGATCTCTTCTAAACTTGGATGATTATCATGCTTATTAAGTTGTTAATGAATGTTTTTCAATCACATAAAATGAAAGGTAGTTTTCAAACATTGCTCAAGATGTATATGGTACATTAATTAACTAATTTGGAATTGTAAGGTTTGAGAGTTAAGAGGTGTGAATGGGATAATCAAGTCATGCATGGGAAGAGTAGAACCTCATATGTATAGATTGGTAGGTCCTTCAGATAGGGATGAAGCACTGGATCAGGATTTTTTTAAAACAACAACATAGAATTGGTATTAGAGAACGACTTACGGTCACAATGCCCCTTACATTAGTAAGTTATTAGTTAAGAATAAGGTAAAACTCCTGAGAATTCCGCCATTTTAATATGTTTTTTCTCATAATTCATTTTCAGGTTGAGATGGATCACCACTCAAGGCAGGGCTCCACCAGCAGCAGCGGTGGAGGACCAGGAGGCTGCGGGGGAGGAGGGTCGGGAGGTACCACCCCTGCCATCACTCTGGCTGAACTGAGCATGCTGGAGGACCCCTCCCTCCAGGTCAACGCCGCTGAGATGCTACGCAGGGAGAAACATCTCAAGGCTCGCATCCAGGAACTGGTCTTGACCCTGGAGAAACTTCAGAAGAACTCTGAGATGAGACACCAACAGTCTGCAGAGTTTGTGGCTGATCTAAAGAGGGCTAACAGGTAAGACAAGATTTGAGAATCACACAGTCACAGTGTAACAAAGAATGAAAGATAAAACATATCGTATGCTGACTGCCAAAAGCAGAGCTGCCAACTGGTACGGATTTCCCGTAATTGGTACGGAAATTAACGACCATTACGACAGTACGGAATGTTGTCTAAAAATTACGGATTTTTTTTTTTTTTTTTTTTTTTTTTTTTTGCGCGCAAAGGGATCTATCGTAGCAAGTGCTGTACAGTATGGTGGCCATCCAGCACTCGCTGCATGAGAAAGTTGGAAAATTATCAAGTATTCTCTTAATAGAAGCCAATTTTTCATTGAAAACTTATGTGTTGTGATGAACTGAAAATCAATATTTAGCAACTTTGTGGGAGTAAAATCACAACAAATTTCAGATAATCATGCGCGCATGCGTCCGCTTGCCATTCTTTTAAGATTCATGGCGCCGCATAGGAAATTACTGATTTATTCCCCAAATTACTGATTTTGAGCCTTATGGTTACTGATTTTCTGTTCTGGAGGTTGGCAGCTCTGCAAAAGGGGTTCTAAGGTAACTTTACAAAAGTTATTGTCACCAAAAAATAAACATTTATTTGATTCTGACAAAAACAGAAGGACACTAGAATATTGTGTTGGTATTGGCAGCTTGGCACCATTAGCACTCATCCATTTCCAAATGATTCGATTGTATGCCCTTGCCTCAAAATAGGACTAGATGGAAATCCTTGGGATAAGCGAACATGACACCATTATCTTATTGACTTTGTCCACTGAGTACTAGAAGGATCAAAGTAGCCCGACTGACTGACTTTTGAGATCAATTGTAAAGTGAAGGCTGTTTTTAACGTCCCGTTTATGTGACATCAAAATATCTTTCAAGTGAACAGGATCTCATTTACAGTATAATACCTCCCCATTTTGTGCATTTAGTTATTAGGCCCCTTTGCTTGTAAGTACATCATTTATTTGTACATGGTTTTGTTATTCAAATACCTACTACTCTTTACTAAGTGTAGCTCCTGTTTTTTCCCTTTTTTTCCCCTTCTTATTCTGTAATGTATTTGACCTTATTTGTATTGTGTATACTTTGGGGACTATGCCTTATAATTTTTTTTGCAGACTTTTTAGTAGTTTTGTTTTTCCTTAATCACAGCTAAATCACTCGCAACCAACAGAACCAAAAGTAGTGCACAAGCATCTTGGGACCTATCTGATTTTCTTTATCATTTGATCTAAAAACCAACATCTTGAATTTGTTCTTAACTGATATGAAAACACCTACTCAAATATTTTCTTTGGTTCCCAAGCTAAACTTGTGTATTTAACCTTCAAGTCAATTAGTATTTTTGTTAGAAGTCCATGTCATATCAAAGTATCTATACTGAATTTGTTTGTTTAGCAAAGCTTATTTGTTTGCTCAAACTTGGGTATTATGGTCACATTCTGATAACATTTGTACTTCACTCTTTACAATAACATTTTCTATAAAGGGGCTTTAGTGATCTAGATATTGTGCTGGATTACGGTAGAGCATGCATTTATAGAGTTACAACGACATAAGAAATACGCATTGCGTACCTGTACTTAAAATTTGTTGAAGTAAATGTATTAGATTGTTACATTCCATGTTTTTAAATGAACAAAACCTATGATAGTCTAAACATATGAATCTTGTGTGACTGTATTGAACCAGTCATTTGATTAAGATCTAGAAGTGGGTAAAATACTGTAATAATAGCAATGATAAAATTCTGTGTTTATATAGCACTCAATACATCAATGATGTGTCTATTAAAGCACTCTACAGATATATTAACGGTACCTGAATATTGTTTTGATTTCAGTGCTTTGGTGACAGCGTATGAGAAAGCCAAGAAGAAGCACCAGAGTAGGCTCAAGAAGTTAGAAGCCCAGATGATGGCCATGGTTGAGAGACACGATACACAGGTGAATAATACCCCAGGGTTACTAGCTTTTGTGGACATTGTCCGGTCCCCGATGCACAAAACTTACCATTGATTGCAAAGTTACCATTAATGGTCACTGGCAGAAGGGCCTTAGCAAGGAGTAGGAGTAGGCACGATGGCTCAGTGGTAGAGCAGTGGTCTCGTAACCGGGAGGTCCTGGGTTCAAAACCAGGCAGATGCACTTGTGCTCTTTGATAAGGTATTGATACACATTACCAAGTCCCTCGGAGAGGACTTAAAGCCAATGGTCCCCTGGTTGCTTACTTACAAGCATACACACGCTTTCTTAGCAGTCGGGTAAAACAAACAAATATACAAGCAGATGCACATGCCATAACGGAACTCTCTGGTAACTCGCTTCCAATGGTTTGATTGCTCTATACATGTTATCATTCATTCATTGATGCTATGTCAGAAAGATCTGAGTAGTTTGTTATGTAAATTATCAAAAAAACCTGGTGCCAGCTATTGATACCAGATTTGAATAGCCAAGCTTCCCTATTAATTGATATCATATTTGGGACTACCACACATACTGAATTAAATGTGCAATTTTTTGTAGTCATACTATGCCAGGGTGTGCTACGCAGTGGCCCATTGACATAGAACTTAATGTCAGCAGTTTAAGATATAAATGATGATATAAAAGCTCACTATCATAATTGGTAATTGAACAAAAAAAAATATGGGCAATCGGACTATAAAATTAATCATCATCATGTATCCCGAAAGCGTAAAATCAGTAAATCTGCATTTTGGGGTTAAGTCATTGACACTGGAAAGTGTTACCAAAAAGAAGCGAACTAGGTAATAGCAGTAAGGCAGGGTTGTTCTGTAGATGAGTGAGCACTTCACAATGCAGAGATAATGGGTTTAATCCCCAATTACTCCTTTATGCTATTAACAAAATAGATAGTCCATAGTATTGATTTGCCAGAGTTGAATGGCCAAGCTTTCCTTATACATTGATGCCATGTAATACCACGCAAATTGAATAGGCCATTAACGTAATGTAACTGAATTTATTTGCCGGGCATTAGCAACTCAAAAATATATCTTTAACTTTAAACCAATTAGATTTGCATATTTAGGACAAGAATCGAGCAAATTAGTATTTGTTTATAATTTTGGAGAATGATGCCTCGAGGGAGAGAAACCTCCCGGCGATTATGTCATAGTGAGCCAGTAGTTTGATGAGAACACTGGAATGTTGATATTTGGGCAATGGCCAATTAGAGACGACAGTCCACATTTGCCCTCCCTCCCTCGGATCAGGTGCCTCCCGTGTATCCTAAATCCTCTACTTATCATCAAATAAAGAAGTGAAAATGGATGGTTATTACCTACTTTTAGTAGACTTGTATCAAATAAGCAGATATTTTGTAAAATCATGAGCCGCACAACGAAATCCTGTGAGACCTGGAATTAGTTCCCTTTTTATCCAGTCTAGAAAAAGTCATGACATATAAGATAAATCACTCCAATCAGGGAGAGAAAAAATAAGGGATTTCATCAGCCCATAAAGAAAGTTGTCATTCTCTTGTTTACTATCCAAACAGCATATCCAGTATCCACTTGAGTGACTTTATTGGCTTTTTAGTGTGTAAAGAGGTCCTGAATATTTTGAAACTTTGAAAATGTTGAATGCGGGAATTTTAAAGTTTTTTGTTGTTGATCAGCCATCGTATTCTAAAAGCTAAGAAGCTTTTATGTAAACTATGTATGTTAATTGACATCACAAATTAGAATTGCATAGGATCGTTACTTGCTGTTTGTGCTCACAGAGAGGACTGTACACTTGCACAGTCAGTCTTGCATAGAATTGAACCAATTACTTGTCCTAACTTCTTAAAGTCAGTTGTGACAATATCCATACGTTCTCTAATGGAAAACATAACATAGTTTTCAGAACTCTCACCCCCCCCCCCCCCCCATTTTGTTAAATTATGGAACTTTTTATTTGCTTGGGATATGCATAGAATAGTTTCTTTGTGTGCCTTTGGAAAGTGAAGCTATGACGTACAGTTGTAAACAATGAAATTACTTCAGGTATTTTGGAGATGGTGCCTCTGAATGTATATATTTCTCATATGTCACTACACAGTAGTTGATTTTATCAGTACTTTTGGGTGCTTATAATTGTGGCGCCTACAAAAAGTACAAAATGTGAAACTAATCAAATCCTATTAAATTACTGTGGGAAAGAGTAAGTTTTAAGGGATGTTTTGCAAATTTTGATGCAGCTATTGATATTTTATTTTAATTCCAGATAAGGATTATTGTCTTTTGGACCATTGTGGCTTTGCAAATTCTCCTCTTTTGTCATGATTTGTGCTGTTTAATTTGTAGGACGTTTCATTGAATAGAGCCGTCTGCTGAACTAATCAAAATACATGCATAAGAGTTTTATTAGTGTAATTCAGAATTAGATGAAAATTCAAAGTGTCATTAAAAATGCATCTTAATCTCTCCACTTTAATTATCAACAAGGGGGATGTAACTTGGAAAACATATAACCACATTTCTATTTGCCTTTTATGTTGGACATGTATACTTACTTCTATTCATGTTGGGATGTAAAGAAGGCGTCTTGAATTGATAGTGAATGGAACATAAAGAACGACTCCACACTGAGAGTTAATTGTAGAGCTACTTCAAAAGAAATGGCGCTGTAGACAAACAACAATGCTAGGATTAAGCAGTATTGTAGCCTCCGTTTGACCGGTATTCAAGAGAGATTTGTAGCGTCTGATTCTCATTTAGCAAAGATGGAATGTGAAATGAAAGTCAGGATAATAAGATCTATACCATGCAACTTATATGATAAGAGACGTAATAGGCAGGGATCTTAGTGGCAATTTATGATGATTATTTGTGGATTTGTATTTCATTTGGATGGGAGGGAAAAGCATTTAAGACATAACTTTCGAGACAGTTTACTTGTAGTAGCTGCATTAAAACTTGTATAGCATGAATTAATCAAAGCTGTGTACATTTAGGAGACAATTTGATGGAGAGTTCAGGAGAAGTCAATTCTTTTGATAATCGTTTTTGTACGTTTGCTTGTTACATAGAAATTATATGATACTTTATTGCTTTTATGCCAGTTAATGATTTGATTTACTTGTCAAAAAATACATTATGCTCTATGTTTTGTTATTAAATAAAATGTCAATGCTTAGATATTAGAGAGATAAATGGCAATGGAATATATGTCTCTCTCTCTCTCTCTATCTCTGTGGACAATATTAAATTATATACCTGTAAGCATAGGTTTTGTGTCTTTTGGCCACCTCTTGGCATTCTATATATGAATGTTAACAATGCTTTCGAGTTTAACTCATTTATTTTTCAAACCACTGAATACTTTCTAATTATCAAGAAGCATGAGTGTAATAACAATTAATTAAATATAAACTACACAGTCTACTATGTAATTGTGTATAAAATTATTATAAAGGAGCCTCAACTCATGAAGCCTGAGCAACAACTTCACGTGCATGAAATTCAAAACATAATTATTTTGAATTGAATCAATGAATGGTATTTAGAAAACCAAAGTAATTTATTCTCTGTCTTTTTCTTCTTGCTCCAGGTGCGAATGTTGAAGCAGAGGATCGCACTATTAGAGGAGGAGAATCATGCTTCCAGACCGCCGCATAATGAGACGTCGTTATGAGAAACGCCGACCCTGCACGTGACCCTAATCAGACTCGTGAGATACCAAGGCAGTCTGTGTGGAGCATTCAGCGGAAATAGACTCTTAAATGTAAAGCAGTATGGAGTTTGAGGAGAGGTATCATAGGAAAATATGACCAAGCCTGGAGAAGAAAAAATTTTGAGCAGCAAACTTTTTCATTTCAGCGTATGAAGTGGAGCCGTCCCCGAGTTGGAGAGATGCATAAAGAATGGCTGTCGGAAGATGCTTGCTGCTGGCAGACTCTCTATTATGAGAGCATGATACATGCATTAAAAAATGATGATGAACTTTATATTGTTAATGTGGCTTATGCTTAAACCTTTTAAAAATCTTTATTTAAATCATGAGATTTTGTTTCGTATGTAAAAGAGAAATTATGTAAAAGCTGTATTACAACAATGATTATGTTTTCACTTTGTTTTATTTTTAAAACTGTTCCCAATCTTTCTCAAACTAATTCTTTCATTCGGTCATGCTCTCAGTTGGAAAGAAGTGATCAATTATTATTACACTGGCGTTTTATTCAGATGAACAATGGACAAAGAAAAACGATACAGAACAAAGGAAGGCATCATCCTCTTTTAAACCTCAGAATTACACCCTTTTTTTGCTGGAAACTTTCTAGCCTTTTTTCCATTGATTTAGAAGAGAGGAGATTTATGTGAGTTTTAAGAAAAATATCCTACATATAAGGTACTGGAATACCCGTATAATTTTTTTTTGAGGGGGGCAGACATTTATTGATCTTTATTGTTAGAATATGTGTGATATAATGTTTACTGTTTAAGAAGTCATTTGATTGCACCACATAACAATGTAAAGTACTGAATGCTAATTATAAAGTAAAAAATGTACATGATGCCTTATGGCCTTGCCTTTTAATTTCCATTTGTTTAATGTACAGGCATTTATGAACAAGCTCATTTAATCAGATATGTGAAAGTCATGTTGAAATTGTCTTTGTTTCACTTCTTTCATTTGAATTTTGTGATTTTCATAATCTGGAATAACTCAGTCTTCAGTTGTTTGAAAAGATATGAGATAAATAAGTAGTCCTATAACAGTTTTGCTCGTTCTATTTTTTCATTCTTTCATTTTCACCTCTCTACCTTGTTTTCCTACTCTTCTTCTTATTTCCCTTCCTATCGGCCATTTTTCTTGGGTTGTACGATCCAAGATGTGCTGCCAGTAGATATTGATAACTTTCTTTACAAACTATTTATTACGTTTACTCATACTCCTGTATCTTGCTTAGATCTTGCCCTTTTCCCTATTGTTTCAACAAATGGAAACATTTAATTTTGATCCCTCGTAATAATGACCGTTAATTTGTGAGAGGGGGATTCTTCTTTAAGTTGTACTGATTTTTAGTAAGACCATAGTTATATAAGTAAACCTGTTAGTTAAACTTCCCGTTTCTCCCACAGCTGCAGGCGTCAAAAATTGTGGAACAAAACTGAATTCATGCACTTCTTTTTTCATGACCCTATCTATTTCATAATCCATCAAGTCAAGAATGGTTTGGAGGCTCCCAAATATGACAAATAGAATTGTTACAATGCTGATTAGACTTACATGTAGATGATCTTTACTTAGTGACATCCAATTTTCCTCACATCTTCCTTCTCTTTTTGTTACTATGATAACAAGTGTCCATAACATTGAAGTCTTCCTGAACATTTTATTCAAATGTCACAGTTTTATTACTTTGCTTTCGATTTATGTCGATTATTCAAATATGTTTCTTTTATGGTTTGACTTTTGCATTTTATGTATTTTCATTTCTCAAATGTCACCTTGATTTTAAGCAAAATAATTCAAGTCTTGCAAGTCCCTTGAAATTGTTTGTTTCAGCCAATGAGGTGTGGGAGGGATTAATTTAAAGATGACATTACTTTTGTACACTTAGCTAAAACAGAATTAATCATGGCAATCTAGTATCATTTTATTATTTCTGTATACATTTACTGAAAAGACAAACAGTACCGTAAATCTCCGTGTATACGGCGCACTTTTTTTACGTTGGCAAAAATCAAAAATCGGGGGTGCGCCGTATACACAGGTACAGGATATTTTGAGTCCTCAAAATGCCACTTTTTAGTGGTTTTCGATAATCTCTGTGTCTCAACATGAATTACATAATGCAAATAAAGAATAGGATCTACTATTTGAAGTTAAACTACGTTCCTAATTTGAAGGGAAGAGAGTTTTTTTTTTTTCAGTCACGATAAATTATGCTCCTTCACAAAGCACTTTGCCGGCCGAAGCTCTCCCATGTCTTCAGCTCACTCACCTGTATCTTGCAGCACACTCACTCAAGCAACTCACGAAAACTAGCCTGTCCAAATTTCTGTTTGGACTCGCGAGGAAATTTTTTCTGTCATCTTTAGTTTTAAAAACAACATTGTTACTAGGTCTAACTTAGTTCACAAACACTTCAACTGTGCCTCGTAATAAAATGAAAGTATTTTTGAACATTGAAATGAGCCGATCTGATCTGGTTAACAAAAAAGCCAAAACAGCCCAAAAAGCTTTTGTGTGGCTTTTTTGGCTTTTTGTTAACCAGATCAGAACGGCTCTCATTTCAGTGTTCAAAATACTTTCATTTTATTACGAGGCACAGTTGAAGTGCTTGTGAACTACGTAAGACCTAGTAATAATGTTTTTTTTTTTTTTTTTTTTTTTTTTTGTCTTCAAAATAGGGGTGCGCCTTATACACGGAGATTTACGGTATTCCAATGCTGTTTTTGACTTAGTTGAACAATGTGCTGGAATGTAATTGCGAGTTGTATATTTACCATAATCATGAAAACCAACATCGTTTGTAAAGTAGTACATTCATTTGATGTGCAGTGGTGTTGGGGAACGCATTAGGGGCATCAGCCCCCCCCCCCCCCCCCACAACAATTTTTTTTACCAAACTTGCAAAAGGAAAGAGAAAGAGAGAGAGAGACAGAGATGAGATGGAAAAGGAGTAAGACGACTAGAGATTGGTCACTTAACTTGATCTCATTTCATCTACCTATTAAAACCAGTGCCCCCACAATGACTTGACCTAGACTAGTCTTCATACAAGGGCTCCACACTTTGGGGAAGGGTTTCTAAACATTTCAGAATTTGGAGGTTCCGTACTTAGATTTGGGCGCCCAAGTGTCCTGGGCGCATGTTATTGTTGAGCCCATGTTCATGACTTAATGTAATCTGTAGTAATAAAGTTTATCATTTTTAAATTTTCTCTCCATTGCATTATTCATATTCGGTATTTTTGATTTCTTTTTAATCAAACCACAACACTTTACAACCTTTATGTATTGTTTGAACATTTCATTATGCACAATTTGCCTTTTTGTGTTCTTTTCAATGTGCCAAGAAGCATTTCATTTTCTTTCTTTCTTTTAACAAACCCATTTATTGCTCTTCCAACACTTTGTAATATTATCATATTTTGTAACACATGGTAATATTATCATGCTTTGTAAAAGTTGGTTTAAAATTTGTATAGGAGAGAAATGTTGGGAAAGGTCTATGTTCAGTAAAAGTGTTCATGTTAAGGGAAAATACTGTTTTAATTGTTTTCATTTAGAAGTGCAAGGGGTAGAAAACACTTTGAAGTTGATTTTTTTTTACTCTCTCTCGTAAACACACATTTGTAGACTGATATGTCATGGTTCAGTCTCATTGATAATTTTAAATGTCTTTCATTGTTCCATTTTTAGAGACCATAACCGACTCAAATCAAAGTTCTTATGTCATTGTTTGTGATTGCATGGTAATTTATTGTAATTGAAAGCTATCTGCTTTGAACAAACTAGTTTACTGTAAGAGCAGAAATATGTAATTATAAACCCTAAATTAAGTATGTAATTGTTTATGTGTAAATATATACATAGCTAATCAACATAAAAATTATATATATATATATTGTTATCCTGCATGTTTTATGTAGGTATCTTGTTTTGTTTGTTGGTTGTTTGCATGACTGTTAAAATACATAAATAACTATTATCAGTGGCAAAACTTCAATGTATGCAAAACAGACAATGATGAAAGAAAATAAAAGAGAAAATTATTTTATACTCATATCTATAAAATAAACTGTTGTATTGTTTGTTCTTATATTCTTTGATGAAGAAAGATGATGATTTTAAACAGATATCGGAGAGGAGTAATGATGGTGTGAGATAGATCAAATAAAGAACAAGATGTTTAGAAACTGACATTGTTTAACGGAGGTCCAGAGGACTGAAAGGGGGAGAGAGAGAAGGGTGTATTTTTCTTTGTCTCTGGGCGAACAGGTATTTAAATCCTTTAAAAAGTCAGAAGATAATTTGGTGCCTCACAAATTGCTGGTTCGTTCATGCATGAAATATAAGTTTTGTCCGATGCTTGATCTTCTTCTTCTTCTTCTTCTTCTTCTTCTTCTTCTTCTGTGGATCATTTTCCGAGGGGAAGGGGCACTAACAAAAAAGAACACTTTCTGTATTTAAAAAAAGAAAAGAAGGAGGGGGGCACCTACAAAGGGAAACCTCAAAACGAACATATATCATTTTAAAACATTGGTATATATCCCTTCATTGTCATGATTGTGATTACATTATTAAGGATGATATCAACATTTGTTTCTCTCTTTACATGGTCCAAGATATTGCTTAACATCATACTTTGCAGTTGGAAGTTATGGGTTTTTAAGATTTCTGAGGTGGCAATGCGAAATATTACATCCTGATTAATCTTGATGAGTTTTAAAGCCCCACTGTCCTACTTGTAGCTACTTGCTCCCTCTATATAAAAAACGATGCCTAATCGGTGATCACTGGTCCCCCATGATCCTCTTTTTCTTATGTTAATTGAGAGCTGAGTTGATGAGATAGCCACCTGTCATTAACCACGTTGTGTGGTCTAATCCCTCCCGGCCAAACTAGTACAGTCGGCCTTTAAGCACATCTAATCATGAAAGACTGAAAAGACCTTTTATAAGTAACCTTACTATATCAACTATAAATACGAGCAAGCTTTGAGGGATTTTTTTTAGAAAGAGCACTTCTGAGAATGGCACTTATTCAAAGAAAATAGGGTACTTATTACAAAGGGAAAGGGGCTTATTTCAAAATAACAGGGGCTCTTATCAGAGGTTAAAAGGGGCAGTTAAGAGAACAGGAAGGGGTTCTTAATTATTAAAAAGGTAAAGTGCCACTCATCAGAAGGAATAAGGGCACTTACTCAAATGGAAAAGGGGCACATGTCACAGAAAAAAGTGTAATCAATAGAGGTGAAAAGGGGCATTTCTCACACCTTAAAAAGAGGCACTCACATAGATGAGAAGGGACACTCATAAGAATGGAAAAGGGGCACTTATTATAAAGGGAAGGGGGCATTTGATGAAAGGAAAAGGGCACCTATCATATTTTGATAAGAGCATTCTTTTTAGGGGTGAAGAGGGAAAAATTATGAAAAGGGAAAGGGGCATTTAATGTAGTTGAAAAAGAACTGTCAGAAGGGGAAGGGGCAATTATTACAAAGAAAAAGGGGCACTTGTCAAAGTAAACCATATGTGCCTTTCGGATCTGAATAAGGGCAATTATCAGAGGTCAAGGGGGCACTTATTAGAGGTGGTATAGGGCACTTCTCGTACCTGAAAATGGGCACTTACTAGAGATAAAAAGGGCACTCATTGATGGGGAAGGGGCACTCATTGATGGAAAAGGGACACTTATTGTAAAGGAAAAGGGGCACTTATCAGATTTTAATAAAGGTATTTATCAGAGGTGAAAAGAGGCATTGAAGGAAAAATAATTGGGGGCACTTATTAACAGGAAAAGGGGCATTTATCAGAACGGAAACAGGGCATGTGTCGAAATAGAAGGAGCACTTACTAGAAGAGAAGAGAAGAGGCACGTCTTACAAAGGAAAATGGGCACTTTTCAAATAAATGGGGGCACTTTTCCTTGTAAAAAGGGCACTTTTGGGGTACCTGTACAAAATTCTCAAATACAATATATCTTTGGGTGTGTAATATTGCACACATGCCCTTTGTTATTTGGGAACTTTGTGGATGAGCGCCTGCTGTGGGTTCTGTTTCCACCCCAAGAAAATTTTTGGATATTTGAATCCCCTGATTTTTTTATGATGGATATTCACGTTAAAGGGGTTAAAAAACATCAATTTTCAAGAAAAAGGGATTTTCAAAATCCTGCTGTACGCGTTTAGGGGTATTTTTCTACATCCTGACTCCGATGGTCGGGAAAGTTGGGGGCTGGTGTCAAGTTGACATGGGTAAATTTGTACGTGTTCCTCAAGTATTATACATTTATATTATGTTTTGCCCATTTTACATTTTGTAGGCCTACTTTTTGTAAACCCTTTACTTTATATAAAATCGATCAAACTTGAAATTTCATTCTTTTTTTTCAAAGAAAGGACATGATGGCTGTGCATATCCCATTTGGAAGTGTACAGGTTGATGTTGTTGCTTCTCTATCGAAATAATTTTTTACATTGTGAATTTTAGATCAAAAGTGCAATTTGATTTATATTACATAGTCAACAACTTAAACGGTGACCCCTGTCGCACTTCAAAATGCTCAAGGGGTTACAATTTTATAATACTTTTTTATGAGTACACTTTTGTGCAATTCGTGGAAAAAACACTCAAAATGTTCTTATTTAGGGTGTATTTATCTCCCTGGAACAAATCCTCGTTTAGGAAGTGTCTGGAAAACCAGGAATGTATGTGAATTTAACTCACATATCCCGGCTGGGAAAACTGATGGCCTCGCATTCTTACTGTATTTCTACAACTGAGGCCACTGGGCTGGAGTCCTCTTCAGAGGCTCGGAAGTGCCGATGGGATTTCAAATAATCATTTCTGAGAAGAGGGACAAATATGACAAATTTCAGGGCCCTAGCTTGCAGGCAATTCGGGTAGCCCTATAATGATATCACTGCACCATTCCAGTGTGACATATTTTACCCACTTTTTGACAATCTATCAGCTCATTAATTATTCCTGGGGACTAAACTGTTCACATTTTAATTCGAGGTACAGACCAAATGGCGGTTCACACTATTATTATAATCTCGAATTGTTCTTTATTTAAATTTCCCCCCTTTTTTTTCTTTCTCTATATCAGAAGCGTTTTGCTCAAGTTAAAACTTTCTAAAACACGTCAATCCATCTGAATATTTTTTCAAGCTTCGGAGGCTAATCCAGGATAAGGGCACAAGCAAAAGTCATTAAAAAAAGTATACAAAGGATCGATGAACCATGCAGGGGTAATCATTTGTACCCTAAACCAGGGGCCCGACAGCGTGCGCCAGGGTATATAGGCCTACCATTTACCAAGTATCTGTAGATAAATAATGTGCTTTTATGTTGTGAGACATGCTCCCTCTCGTGCAAGCTTAAAGTCATACACACAGACTGTATGTTGCACGTTAATGCGTTGTGTGCTTTTACATACACACAATATAGATCTATGCAGCGAGAATTCATGTTGTGAATGTGCACTCAAGTCATGCACTCTAGATATCGCCTCTAATGTGATCTCTATGCATGCATGACACATCTAGCTATATACTATGCGAGATCGAGAGCGAGTAGAACGTATATCCACGCGTTGTACGAGAATTTTGAGAAACATGCCTTGTAAAATAAGCGGGGAAAATTGCATAAATCATCATTATGGAACAACATAGCCTCGATTTGTGCTTTGCAATAGCCATAATATATTGTTTGCAGTGCTGTTTTGGTAAGACACTTAGCTGTTTGGATAAGTTATTAGATCTACCGCTAGCCTACGACCAAACTTTCGCGAGTTTGATCATGCGTTGATGTGTGCCTCGCTGTATGTAGCTGCGAATATGTTTACGCAGCTAGCTCAGCTCAGCTCAGTCTCGGAGCGGAGCTGCGCTGCTGTGAGCTGTGCAGGATCACCAGGACTCAGGAGGAGACATGGCCTGGGATGGGATTGGGAAAGGGGTTTTAAAATCAAAATGTGTGCTAATTAAAAATTGTCTTTACGAAGAATGAGCCAAATTTCTTATCATTTTGATGATTCCAGAACCTTGCAGATGCTAGATGCTAGATGATCGACCTTTTCTGATCGATTCCACAACGTTTCTTTCACAATGCAATCGCATGACCATTATATAATAGATCTACTGGTCTTTATCTTTAACTGATTAAGACTGGGGAAGTGATGTAAAAAAAACCTAGAAGTATATTACAGTCAGTAGACTAGGTCGTAGCCGTAGCGTAGGGACGCTGTTCCAAGAATAAGGATCGTCCGCATAAACGAGGATGGTCTTTGTAAACGTGGACAGACGCATCCTGAAAAATAAGGATCATTCACATTTTTGCGGACTTTATTTCCTATCCGTGTGTTATGCAAAAAAGGATTGCGCGATGTCGATACTCCTTGATGAATGATGCTTTGACTTTGTACAGAGACGGGAAGACGGACGGAACTGGGGGTATTTTTTATCACGCGGAATCCGCTTTTCGCATCGCTAGTGCGCAGATCGGGAACCCTACACCTGCAGAGCGCCTAAGAAAAAAAACGGCAGAGAAAATCGAACGATCCTTATTTTGGGGGACGTAATTCGTCCGTGTACAACTACATGTAGGTGTCTGAATGATTTTTCAATTTTCCCTTTGGGATCGTTTTTCACTATAATGGTTGGATAATCGAAAAAAACATTGCATCAGAATACATTTGAAATTTCAAGACTCACCAATGTTTCTATCAAAAGATACAGCCGCTCAATATCTAGGCAATATTCATCCAATTTTTGTCAGAATTGAGGAAAATGCTTACAAGCAGAGTTATTTTGTTTTGCTAAATTTAGCAAAACAACGGAATTGCGCAATATGCGAGCGTACGTGTGCAAGCATACGTGTGTTGCTAAAGGCCCGGTCACACAGGGAGGACGCATGGGGAAGGCACGACCAGCGCATTGGAAATTTGCAATTTTGGCCAGTGCGTTGTAGTGCGCCCAACTTTTGTCGAAGCTACAGCGAGCTGACACCAAATGCATAGCGTGTTGCTAGCGCGCTGAGCCATACAGTGCGCATACAGACCGTACACAGAGCGCACATGATAACAACTTCCACGAATTCACAGCGTGTTGCTAGCGCGCTGGACGAATGGTCCACGCATGTCTGGCGCCGGTCTAGCGCGCTCCACGCACGTCTGGCGTGCCTTTGGCGTGAATATTCATGCGTCGAGCTCGGCGCACGTTTTTGAGCATGCTCAAAAAATCCCGACGCACACAGCGAATGACGACGCATGCATAGCGCTGGTCCAGCGTTGGTCCAGCGCGCTCGACGAACGAGTAACGAATGATGACGCATGCCTAGCGAACAACAACGCACTGGCCCAAATTGCAAATTTCCAATGCGCTGGCCGTGCGTTCCCCATGCGTCCTCCCTGTGTGACCGGGCCTTTAGCTGCATATGCTACTTACGCAATCAATAAACAAACATAATGTACACACGCTGTCACACGGGGTCAGAATTGCATATGCATGTGCAGATTCTATGCACCTTAGCCATGGGTTTGGGCTGAGCGACGCCTACGCCTCCCTTAGCTGCTCCGAAAAATGAGGGGGAACGGTATTTTCAAACTGTAATAATTTGCGATCCTTTGGGGCTAGCGAAATAAAAAGCGCATGGATCGGTTCCTTATGACTGGGACTCCTAATCGATCGGGGCGTCTTTTCTAATATTTAAATCACCGTTTTGACCGAGATGTTTTTAGAATTCCGAGATGACACCCCTTTGGAAACCTGCTCTTTCATATAACACCTAATTTTTTGAGTATCACCTTCGGGATCACAATTTTGCATGAACGCACAATGCACGTAGACTGCATAGGAATGCGTGCAATCTCAATGGGAAGGATGAAACCATTCAAGCAGTGGTATTGGTCCTATTTTGGGGAAATCTGAAAAAGTAGCAATTAAAATTTGAACTTACAATGTTCATTGACTCCTCTGGGCTCTGGGCATCCGGTCAACCACTTGAAATCATAATATGATAGGAAAAAGGTGATTCCTTGTCGTAAACCAATTCATCCGTGTTGTTTATCGTCGATTCCCATCATTCACATGATTCACTTTTTACCACTTTCTTCTTTTAAAAGTGGATATTTACTTACAAAAAGTTTCAATACTCATCGCTGTTGCAAGGCAAATTCAATTGATTGATTGGTTTAAAACTTTAATCTTATTAATCTGATCAATTTGGACCTTCCTCTGCATGTATGACGGTGTAGGGCTGTATCTACGGGCATGACAAACTTGACTCCCACCAGGGAAAAACATACACAGGCTCGGGGCGAAGTAGCCCCTGAAATGCCAAAAAGAGCCCCCAAAAGTCATAAAACTGAGCTTCGGCCCGATACACCCATACCAATTTTTTTCCAAGTGCTTTAATTTATTTTTCCTTTATCGTGATATGTTAGGGTCATCCATTATTTTGTGGATATATTGACAATTGACGCCTATTTTTAGGCCTATATTTTAGTTTTAGTAGTCTGATCAAAATTTTGATATTGTATGTGCTATGTGTTAAGTAGCCTTGAGTAACTTACCGTAAATAACGTTGTATAAACCGCCCTCGTGTATTAACCGCACCCCTCTTTTTCGCCCTTAAAAAAAAAAAAAAAAAAAAAAAAAACTTTTTTTTTTTTTTTTTTTTTTTTTTGCCGAGATTTTTTTTTTTTTGTGTGTGTAAGATCATTACGGTACTGTAAATTAAAAAACAGTAGGGACCTAGGATAGAACCTTGTGGTACACCATGTAATAGAAAAAAAATTGGAGGAATTATTATTATAAACTACATATTGAGTTCTATCAGAAAGATTACTTTCAAACCAAGATGACAGACAAATTTGAGTGTTGTTCTAGTTTCCGAGTGGTGAGTCAACACACCGATTACCGAGCCGGGAGACATTGCCAGGCATAGCGCCAGGTGGAGGGGCATAAATTGAAACTTAAAAAAAAAAAAAAAAAAAAATTTTTTTTTTTTTTTTTTTTTGGTGTACCGTGTATAAACCGCACCCCCGACTTTGAAATTTTTTCGGCGGCAAAAAAGTGCGGTTTATACACCGTTATATACGGTAGCTTTATTGTGTCGTCATCTGACTTAGGTTTCTGCACGTTAACGATATCACAAAGCTTGATTTCTTCCTCGCATTCCTTAATACGATTAACAAAACAGCTGTCACTCTAAATTATTTAATTTTCTTCCGAAAAAATATTTATTTCAGCGAATAACAACTACCGTATTTGCCGGCGATAAGGCCGCAGCACCGTATAGGCCGCACCCCCGTTTTTTGACATAAAAAAAAAAAAAAATTGTTTTGTTTTTGTTGTTTTGTTGCCAAAAACCCACGCGGGGAAGGACCTTCATTTAACATCGAGGTGCAGTTAAAGGCGCTGATTTGTGCTTGTAAACTTGTCACAAATAATAGTAACAATGTCGTTTTTAGAAGAATGTGTAAGATCATTAATGTGAATTAAAAACAATAGAGTACCACGTCCTAGGATAGAACCTTGTGGTACACCATTTGCTATATAATAAAAATTGAGGAATTATTATTATAAACTACATATTGAGATCTATTAGAAAGATTACTTTCAAACCAAGATGACAGACAAATTTTAGTGTTGTTGTAGTTTCCGAGTGGTGAGTCAACACACTGATTACTGAGCTGGGAGACATTGCCAGGCATAGCGCCATAAATCGAAACTAAAAAAAAAAAAATCTTTTTTTTTACTCTTTCGTCGCATAGGCCGCACCCCGTCTTTTTGATATTTTCTCTTCCAAAAATACTGCGGCCTTTACGCCGGCAAATACGGTATACACCTGTCTCGGTGTCTCCGCCCCAAACTTTCAACTTAACCAAGCTTCTGCAAAACCTGTTTTGACTCAGACCTTATACATTTACACCAGATTTTGACATTTAGAATCACAATTTTGAGCACTAAACAACACCAAACATGGATGAAAATAGTGTCAAATGGGAGAATATACTGATCTGAGCCAAGGTACACAGTAATGCATGTGTTGATTTATTCGATCACTAAAGAACTTTAGACAAATCAATGCTTTTTGCTTGCAATGTGAATGCCTCTTACATTTGTGTTTGTAATTTGTATAAGGATGGAGTGGTCATAAAAGGATTTTGTCAAGTTCATTTACAAAAAATATAAATCATGTCATAGAATATACATGTGGCATACATACATACAATAATACCTTCCTTTGGCTCAGTAGGTACATGTATATCACATGCATATACAATGGATTTGTGCTCAAGTGATTCCTTGATGCTGTTTTTGTGTTTGTATGCACTGAAGAGGTCATGCTGGATGACTTTTGAACTCGAGGAGACACTCCAGGGAGAGCTAGAATGGGGCCCATGCCTTGCCTTGCCTGATTACATGCAGAAGGCTGCATGATTTGTCTGGTAGAAGGACAGACAAAATGCACCAAAACAAAAATACATTTCACCTTATGAAGCAAGAAATGTTGTTTTCATGAGGTAGAATTGTAGATCCACAGGTTTTCTACAGTTTTACAGTGATATTTCTCCCTGACTGTGTGTGTTCTTTCCTATGGAAATTGAAAGCTACATGTTTGTGTAGTGTAATGCAGTACACATTATAGCGTAGGTGTATGAAGATTTGCAGCAGGTGGGTCTCACTTTTGAGTGCTCTCTAGTCATAGATTGCACTGCATCGTATTCGTAAAATATTACAATATGAATTGATATTAGTTCATTTTTAAATAGATTTTTTTTTCTTCAAGTTAAATGAGTTAAACTTGCATTTCAATGTATTACATTTGAAAAGACTGATGTCCAAACAGTCCAATTGTCTATTTATCTGATGTCATAGGATCAATGTTTTGAAGCACTTTTCTTTTTAAAGGTAAGCATCTACATACATGTGTATTTATAGCAATACTGCCAATTCCTTATCAGGCATGCAATTAAGAGAGAGAGAGAGAGAGAGAGAGAGAGAATACAAAGACCTACCCCCCCCCTGAAAAAAAAGAGAACAAGAAGAGAAAAGAACCTCATTTTCCAAAAAGCTTGCTATGCAGAAAAGGATTCCCTTTTACATAGTGTCTGGTGAATGATGAATCCTGACAGAAGTACAAGCTTAGCTTTTGCCAATGCCAACTGGAAATGGAATATCTCTAAAAATATTTCAGAAATTGAAGTTTAAGTCACACCATTGAATAGTTTTCCTATTCTGAGTGATGTGACAACTAGACTAGTACAAATACTGCTGAATTGTCCAATGTATACGTGCAGGGCTCTGATCAAGGGCACAAAAGTGTTACATATGAGGTGAATTTTAAAAGTCAATTATAGACTGTGGCAACATTATTTTTGTAATCTGCAAACATTATGCAACACATACAGTAGCTAAAAAATCAGACCTTAAAGGTGAATTCCATTCATATTGAATTAGATATCGTTAGAAAGGTTATTTTCAGTTCTTCATTTTTGTTTTTAGGTTCATTGTCAATAAACATAAGGGGAAGGAGATATAATGGAATGAAGTTACGAGAATCAAGTTTTTCTGAGAGAATTTCGTCTACGATACCATAAGGAGGTTTGGGCGTGTGACGTCATTCCGTGGACTACTCACAACACGGTCACCGCGCGCATTCTATTCGCAATCAGATAGCACTGCAGGGTACATAATCAGAGTGAAAGTATAGATGTTATATCGGGATGATAATCATCAGTAAAAATGACAGAAGACAGCTCAAATGAACTAGAATTGAATAGAGTATGATGAAGAAGAAGTTAGTGGCAGTGATGATGGTAAAGAAAGTGAAGATGATGGTGAATTGGGCGAATGTAAAGACGACAAGAATGTAAACGCTGATCGAATCGTGATGCGGGAGTTGCAGCTGCAGCTATACCCTAGGAAGCTCCGAGACGACGCCTACGCCAAAGGCGTCGGATCGACTCAGCGGGTGCATAGGGAAACATTCAACCAGCGGGTTGGGCGACATTATCTCAAAATATGCAAAGGGAGTAATTACAATTTTGGCTTACTAGGTTGCTCGACTTCTCTGAGCATCTGGATGGCCACTTGAAATTATAATTTGAAGAAGTCTTCGATGGGGAAAATGGGGTGATTCTTCGTCCTACCCCAACGATTCTTCCCTGTTGTATCGTCGATTCAACATGCATGGCGAAGAGAAAGTACCGCACTACCGCGCCGTCTCTTTGCTGAGTTTTTTTCTCGATGATCAGCAGACATTTCAACTAGACACGAAGTAATTACAAGCCGAGGAATACAACTGTTTTAGCTCACCTGCATTCTGATCGCGGTCTCCTTGCTTAATTTGTTTAAATTGCTTAGATTGACAGACGTTTCAGCTAATTATAACCCGAGAAAAACAAATACTATCTCCCAAAAATGTCACGCTGCAATACACCGAAACACAGTGAACACTGCACTACGAATGGCTGAGCTGAGTATATCGCGAGTTTTCCCCGTGCCACGAGATTCAAGTTACGCTAATTATCAAAACAAAACATAGGCGAAGCCGGTGTGTCAGGATCTGCAAGACGATCAATTTTACAGTACCAAACGTCAATATTCCAAGGAAACCAAACATCGGGAAGTAACCAATGCTTATATAATTGAAAGAATGTTTATTACTTTATTGTATATTCGATAAAACACTTCATTAAATATCACAAAAATTGCAAAATCTACTAAACAAATGACCCATGTTTGTGTACGTATTTACATTGAAATAATACGTTGTACTTCCGGGTTTAGGAACAGTCCACGGAGATACGTCACATACACTACGTCACGAACGAGAATATCACCGCTTCCGGGTTCCTCTGCTTACACTATTGATCTTTCTAAGTCTAATAATAATTTAACAACACATGCAAATTTCTGTCAATCAATATATTGTATTCCTTATGTCATCAGCATTCCAACAATAGCAAACATGCATATTTTCATCACTTTCTTCCCAATTCACCTTTAACAAATTGCCGTTAAGCGGCAATCAGTAGCCAAATATCACATCATCAAAAATGTTACGTACATAACTCGGTGTCCACTTCATGCTGATATTTCTCTTATAATTTTAATTTTTCTCAACAAAGTACATGAGATGTTAAAACATACCCTAAACAAAACTTAAAACCATTGCCATATTAACTTTTTTCAATTTAGTTATTAGAATTTGGCCAAAACAAATATGGACACCGAGTTATGTACAGTACATCTTATTCTCTAGATGCTTTCTCTTTGCCTTATTGTCAGATATGGTTTTGCATTAGTCTAATATCGACTTCAATTGAAGGAATGATGTGTTTCCTGAATGAAACATAATTTGCAATGTGTAAATAGTTTGTAAACTACTATTTCAGGACTGAAATGTAAGATTTCTGTACTTAATCGTACATAACTGTGGACACCAAAAGTAAGTAGTTTTACATTCAAATTATAACTTCTTGTTCCTTAAATTCAATAAATGTTTGTTTAAATGAAAATGCAGAAGGGTGCAATTCATGCTGACAGAAATAAATTGATTCATTTATGATAATTTATTTCAAATTGTGATTGGCAGTAACGTACATAACTCGGTGTCTTTTCATAACGGTGTCTTAGTTATGTACATGACATGAAAAAGCTCAAACTGCAATATTTTGTAATATTCTTCTCACCAAATCAGACGTGTGTATGTCTTATACATTGTTTACTACCTACCATAACAAATAACTAAATATAGGGGGTCTTATTGAAAAAAAAAAACATGGTGTACGTACATAACTCGTCACGTACATAACTCGGTGTCCATTCATTGTTGATTAAATCACACATACAAGTTAAAATGGGGAATCCAATGTTATCAGTGCTCTTCATTCACCTATATACACCATTGCATTATCATTTTGAAAGAATACAATAAGTTTTTGTATAGATTCTGTTGCATGATATGTTCATAACTGCAGGACACCAAACATTTTCCATTTTCAGAAATCTGAATATTTCTAAAACCATGACCCATAATGAAATGATCTGATTAGAAATCAAAGATAAAGTGAAACTAAACATTATAACATTGCAAGCTTGTAAATAAATCAATTATTTATACACCATTCTTCAGTTAGTAAGATTTGAAATTTGCAGGACACCACAGTTATGAACATATCACAAAAATTGTATCACGTGTAAATGGAATAAGAAAGTAAAATAATAGGAATTAACTCAACAGAAATGTTAATTATTACATAGATTCTACATCAAGATTTAAAAAAATCACAAGTTTTGCATCCCATTAGTAAAAATATGGTATCCAATTAGTGCATGTTTTGAATGTAACGTTAAAAGTGCTGAAAATAGGCCTTTTTTCATCATA
Source organism: Strongylocentrotus droebachiensis (assembly GCA_035222895.1). Classification (NCBI taxonomy): domain Eukaryota; kingdom Metazoa; phylum Echinodermata; class Echinoidea; order Camarodonta; family Strongylocentrotidae; genus Strongylocentrotus; species Strongylocentrotus droebachiensis. The sequence goes on from JAVYIG010001950.1 coordinate 156,524, forward strand.
AAATTGCTCTAAAATCTTTAATTTGAACTCAATGAAGCTGAAAACTTGTTTGGAGCTTCCCCCAATGGTAATTTTTGTCTGGGTCTCATGGTTTTGGATAATTGAACAATTTCCCAGTGTTCAATCTACATTTTTGTAAGTGTACCCTTGATCTGAGCCATGCACATTATACACATGATGAGTAAACTGAAGAAACATGACAAATTGTATTCATTTTCTAGATGCACTCGTAAGATGTCCGATACCCCTTCCAGAAACCCATGCTCCTATCATGCTCACTGAAATAATTTGCATCAAGCAATAATAACCGTGTTAAAAAACTGATCAAAAAGTGCATGATACAGTAGGAGCATTTATATACACGTATACGAGTACGATACCCATTCAGAAATACTGCATTGCAAAGGATCTGTGGTGGAATGCTGGGCAGCCAAGTTCCTGGTCTAGGCCCCTGTGTGGGAGAGCAATTGTCAATTGAACGATATTGGGGTGGGATGATGCTAGGCCCCCGTTATGGCATTCATAAACTAAGCATTTGCTGAAAAATGTGGGTATCATGAGTACAATAACACCACGTCTATAATGCTCCGATGTATGTGCTTTTTGGGGTTTATAAAAGGGGCATGATACATATACAAATGTATAGATGGAAGTATCAGTAATCTGGCATGAAAGCGCTGGTTTATTCCTCCATGTAGCAAAAGTTTATAGGTCATTGTCAGAGTACGTTGTTAGCGCCTAGTCAGACCACCCAATCGGATATATTTATTTATATAAACCGTACAGTGCAGTAAATGGACACCGTTCCTACTCTCCAGATACAATGTCCCTGTAGCCACTAAAATAGAACATTACCTGAAGGAGAAGGAGAGAGAAACAGGAAGAAGCAGGAGGAGGAGAGAAACAGGAGGAGAAGAGGGAGGGAGGGTCAGTTGCCTGTACAAAATTTAAGCATGGCACAAATGCATGTAATGATGTACATTGTTGCACTGATTATTTATTGTAGTTATTACGTCAAAGTTCACAGAGATTCCTAATTTGGTACCAGTATAGATCAGTCATCACAAAGTTAATGATGACTCTTTTACTCTACATTTATATTTATATTACATGTTGTAAAATCAGAGGACAGTTTGTATGGTTTGTTGAATTGAACAGTTGTATCTTCTACCCCTTGAAATAGGTTATCATATTTACCTGTGAACATTAAATATTTATATTTGGGTCGTTTCATGGGGTTGGGTTAATTTTTGTGACATACTAGAAGTTGGAAACTACAGGTATGTCTCTTATCAAGCATAACATTAATGTTTGCTCAAATTGATTTTAGCATGGATAGCATATCCATCTATGTTTACAAGTACTCTAGCTTCATGTTGAATCAATATTATAGACTCAAAGTATATGAAATGTTATCAATGTGATGCCCATGTGATGCTAGTAATAAATAAAAGAAATGCATACCTGCATGTATTAAACAAAGCTTTTGAAGGGAAGCAACTGAAACAGGACGGATTCTGGCAGGGCACTAGGATATATATTTATTGCATAAAAATCTTGATTTAATCTTCCATATGTACAAGAAGATCTTGTTTAAACGTTACATGAATGTCATCATATTTTTTCCCCCAACCCCATGGACTTACCAAAATTGAACTTCCCTTGAAAAAAAAATAGGAAATGGTCCACAAGTAGTGGCAATAGTCCTTTTTGTCCAAAGATAACTAAGTTTGTTGAGGTTGAAGTAGGTAAGTGTTTTTTTAGGTTAATGCTGTTTGTTACTTTAATATTGATCCAGTTCTTTGATAAGAAAGGGCAATTATCACTCTAGATTATATTAAAGGTAATACAAAGTTTTGGTATGGGGTCGTGAATTTGGTTTAAATGAACATATTGGAAGCATATGCTATCCTACGATATTCACTGATCGTTGTCGCGGTCGAAATCGACTCTAAAGTTATGAAATTGTAAATAATAAACACTTTAGGTTGTATAGCTCCCTCTCAAGGTCAAGATATTAATTAAGCTGTAAAACAATGTTTCTTGACTAAAACCGACCGATTACCTATTCCCGTTCGGAAATTATATACCACAACTACATATTCTGAGATTTTCATGGTCGCAGGTATCATTGTACGGCCGTAGGAGCTATTTAAAAAAATTCAAAATTTACCGGGAGCACCGGTAAATCTTTATATTCAATTTTTCTCGAAAGCAGAAGTGTTTTAGGGGCTAAAATTTCTAGCGCTTTGAATACATCCACAGGGGCATCCAAATATTTCAAAATTGTAAAGAATAACTATCCACCCATTTTTCAAAATTTCCCAAAACTTTGTAATACCTTTAAAGGGAGTGTAGCATGACGAAACTCTATGTCTTTTCGTGGCCTGACTCAGGGCCAACTGGGTATAATACGGACGACACAACCTCAACAATCACGTGCATGCAACATACGCGAAACCGAAACGTGAGGAGAACTTCGGTCTGTTTCGCGAACGCAAGCGCACGTTGACCATGTAGGGATTAAGTCACTGACTACCGTTAATCAAGTCCATTTGTTTACGTGCAGTTGTCCAAAAGAAGAAGTAGATGGCGTTAACCAGTATTTGCCAAGCTACACACCCCTTTAATTTTAGAAGTTTGCTCTTGGACTCTCGTACACCAGTTCCTCTGTACATGTACATACTTGCTCTGTGCATGTTTCATTGGACATAGTTTTATACCCCCATTTGACCTGTATGTATTGAATGGGCACCTGGCAATGCTGTGGTAATAATAATTGCAGGGCCTACAGTTACTTTTATTGTTGTTGATGGTGGTGTTTTGTTCAAATTTGTTTAATATTAAAAGAATTTGTGCTAACATGGTACATAAATATTCTCTTGGGGTTTTTATCCAGGCTTTTCGGACCTCTCCTTCTTGGCTGAACCTCGGGATGGAGTAGTACCTTTGAACACGTCGCTTCTACTCCATTGCGAAGCAGCAGGGTTAGAGCCAATCAGCTATTATTGGAAGCACAACGAGGAGCATCTCTATCAGTCTCCCAGATGGAGAGTGTTGAATGGTTCTTTAAGCATCGGAGCTGTGGACCAGACCACAACGGGTATCTACCAGTGCTGTGCTCGCAACCAAGTGGGTGCACTTTGCTCGAGAAATGCGACCGTGTCTCTCACGAGTAAGTATACGACTAGATCTTTAACTCTGTATTCTACTAAATTTTATACCTAATATGCACAACCAGCCGTCCATGTATTGTTATTATAATTAATAACTATTTAACGGTCTTTGTTTTTGTTTTTAAAGTGAAGCTGAATTTGTGGTTCATATCTAATTTAAATTTCACATATTCTGGGGTCTAAATTACCTTCATAGCAATTTTAGATTCTAAAAGGGCACTAGAAATGTCATAAATAAGAATAAGAGCAATAACCATGCACTTCGAAGGCATTTGCGGTCTAAAACAAGAACTTTAATATCCCTTTAAAAAGTACTTTACTTATTTTCTTAAAGGTAAAGACCAGTTTTGGAAACGCCCCCCTCTCACAAAATGAAAAGGAAGCTTTTATTACCAATCATGTAAAAGAATATGTTTTGACTAATACGTGATGATACAAATTTTGCAGAGAAACCGCCTACTAATTTATATATTTGGTAAGTTATTATATCTATTTGGACCTGATAGATATTACGTATGTGTCGTGTAGTCCCATATACATCTCTCTGTGTACAGTGCTTGTAACTTTACCAAGACTGGGCCACATTTCTTATCATTGTGATGATTCCAGAACCTTGCAGTACACACCAATACTTATATGCTAGATGATTAACCTTTTCTGATCGACTTCACAATGCAAACACATGACCATAACTGGTCTTTATCTTTAAGGTTCGCAGTAATCTGTAGAGGTATAATTTACCTTTTTTTTTAAATTTCATTGAACCTTCTCTTTAACTCTTAAGCTGCCATCCATTCAATGCACCCAGTGCCACAGTGCTAATCTTATGTGTGCCAAGTTAATTTTAAGGTTGGTTCAAGTGCGTGTTATTTAAATCTTTACAAAAAACAAATCGCTGAATTACTCAAGAAAATCCAATCTCACTGTTGTATACAAAGACGCGTAATCCAAAGCGGATAATCTGATGCACGCGATTGTACTTTCAATAGCGCTGTAAAAGCACTCAGCACGGTGCAATGGGCATGAACAATAACTGTTATTACATATGCGTGCTAGCATGCACAAAGCAGACAAACGGTAGCGCGCTCGCGTGCACAGAGCACTATAACAATAGCGCGCTAGCAGTCTCATGGCAGGATATGAGTTAAAGGGATCTGGTATCTTTGTTTCAGATTCTGAAAAAAAATCCTGGATTTAGCTCATGCTGCAATGATAATTATAAACCTTTAAGTCAGTCAGGAACTCCATGACTTTTACAAGCCGATCGCCTGTCTGATTATCAAGATATTTATGATTGGAATTGCAAATTTTGAAAAGCGTTTGCCAAACGGTTTTCATAACACTACAGTCTATTAGGGTAAACGAGTATGGTAAAACCGGCCACTCAAAGATTTTTACTTTTTTGAGGCACTTCTTGACCATTTTGAAGCGCAATTTTTGTTAGGGCTTCTATATATAGATCACAGACACTGATAACACGTAGGGTCTTGTATCTCAGATTTAACATTGTTAAACGATGCCTTTAATGTGGCTGTTATGCATGCTAAACCTTGACGCACTTCTCTAGCAGAGTCATTAGTACAGCATGCTTTTTTTTGCATTATGAATTTATGAGGTGTAGTACATGTAAAAAAACTGCATTCACAATACAAAGTAACTCCGTATGGCAAATTCTCAGAACCGCCAGGGACTGTAATAGTTACCCAAGACTTTTTTTAATTATGCAAAAGGATTGTGCATGCTTGTGTCACATAGATTTTTTTTTGTGTGTGTAAATAAACTGCAGTCACAAAACACAACTTAGCTCAGTGTGGCAAATCCTCTTGAACCTATTCTCAGAATCGCCAGGGACTATAATATTAACCCAAGGCTTTTTGGATTATGCAAAAGGATTGAAGTATGTACCGGACAACTGCAGAGGTGTATAACCTCTACTACTTGTATGTGTGCGTAAATGCATTGATCTACCCATTTTTTTGCGAGTAATTTGTCAATAGCTCTTTTGTGATGATTGTATCTTCTTCTTTTTTTCTTGGGGGGGGGGGGGGGGGCTCGTATGTACATGTATGAATGAAACAATTCTGGCAAGTAACATGATGGATTAATTCAAAGGAGAATGAACTCAAAGTAACATTATTTGTTAGTTGACGTTTGATTATAGTATTATAGGCTGTTTGTTTTCATTGTGATATGTCCCTTATAATTTCATCCATTTCCTATACTGAATTTAGAGCAGAGGCACATAGGAGACAGGGTCGCATTTGTCTTGTTTATATCGGTATTTTCATGAGCATTTTAGTATGATTGACATCAAAAGAATGAGAATGCTCACAGCTTATTTTTCATCTTAAGCGGAACTCTGCCCTCTCTTTAACTCTCAATGCTTGACCGTACAGACTGTTGGTAGGAATTTGACTGTAGCTGCAAACATTGTCTGGAGGCGAGTTATAAGATGATATCTCTTGAATATCCAAGGAAATATAGATTAAGTTGATTCAAGGCTTTCAAACAGATCTCGATACACCTGTAATATTGTACTGAAGACAAGAGGTTCCTAATCAGTACAAGGGAAAATCCCTCCCATACATATCACTTGTTTTGTTTCAAGGTATGCTGTTTATCTGACCCCTACATTGTGATGAGGCAAAACATTTCATTCCTGTCTGGTACAATGTATCAGTGAATACCATTGATATTAAAAACAGCACTGGGTCCCATGAATGTTCAGAAAAGTTTGAAAAGTGACCACGATCTTGATAATTTTGTATTATTCTTTTCTCTTCAAAAACACTGGAAAATCTCTTTGATAGGATTCTACATTCTGTTAGGAGATTTGGAAGGATTTCAATGATGCATGACATCATCTTCACTTTCATACTTGGGTAGCTTAGCAAAATGCAGTGGCATGAAAACACAGGTCCAGAAGCAGAGATTATTGAAAATTGTTTTTTTATCATACAGAGGTAGAACCTCATCATTAGGCTATGGAGCTGGTTAATACGCCATCCAAGGCTCAAAATACACGGGGGCGGTTGGCGATTCGCCCTTGTGAGCTTCATAATCGCCTCCGTCAGATTGCTCATGGGGGCGATTGCAAAATTAAAAATCGCCCCCGTGGAATTATAAAATAAAGATTATCTTTTCTGTTATAAATTTCACACAATATTGAGTTTCAACTTTCAAACCTTAGACCAATGAAATTGAACTATGGAAATTAGGTTAGCGTGCAGGATTTCTCGCTCGAATTTGTCGGTGTCTATAGAGGCTGCCATAGAGGGAGGAGATCTGACCATTAGCTGCATGTTATAACTTGTAAAGTTGTAAGAGGGAAATAATGCCGATAATGATGAAATAGCAAAGAATTTAGGAGTATCATGGGTACCAACAATTCAATGGAAATTCGTATAAAAAACGAGCCCCCGTCAGTACTAAAAGAGCCCCCGTGAGAAGGCTCACGGGGGCTCCTTTTTGTTGGAAGAGCCCCCGTGGACAAAAATATTAATTTGAGCCCTGACGCCATCTCGATGATGCTCAACTTTAGCTCAACTTTCATTTATATAAGGAAAAAACAAGAACGTTAGGCCATTTAAAAAAATATACATGTTTAGCGTCCCCGCCTGCTTCCTTTTTGGGGGCCGCCTCCTATTATTATTATTTTTTTTTTTTGAATTTTTTTTTTAAAGAAAAAAAACATGAAAAACACTGCTAAAGTGGATAAATTTCTGATTAAAAAAAAAAAAAAAAAAAAAATGTTGGCCGCCATCTTGAAAAATAGCCCGAATGTCAGGGAAAATGTACCGAGCGGCCATTTGAGCGGCCATTTTGAAAAAAAGGGCCTCCTCCTCCCTATTTTTCGAAAAAACGGGACGCTAAACATGTTTTTTTTTTTATTTGGCCTTAATTAATAAACATCTCTTCCTATTATGCTTTTTGTGTTCCGACCGCATCTTTTCCTGCCACTACACTACATTTCACTAAACTCCCTTACATGGTCCTTACATTGTAAGTGGAATCCCTACTAAATTACCTTCCACCATTAAATTATGTATATTTAACTGTCTCTTCATAATGTAGATTACTGTATTTACATTTTACATTCATGGTGACCCAGTGTAGAACGATTACACCATCGTCCAATATCCAACACGATCATACTACGTGATAACAGAGACGCCAAGTTCAAAGATCGGCAATGTATGACATTTTAATTTTTTCGCCGCATGAGTGTGCGTGCGAGGGTATAACACGTATAAGGTATAGCCTTTTTTCTAAATCTAGAGCGCACGCCGTGCGTGAGAGCATTTCCAGACCCTCCAAATGCGTGATGTCACGCCTAATGCGTGACACTTGGTAGCTCTGTGATAAGGGTACACGTATACACATCACCTGTACATCTGAAGTGTCCCATTCATAAAATATTATGATTAAAATATTTATCAATCATTGTTATGTACAATGTACATGTACTATCTTGAGTGTTGTATTTTGTATGTTTTAATAACCTTTCGTAAATATTAAAAAAATCCCCAGTCACGACCATAAAGCGTGAATCACATTCCCACATGTGGTTTATAGGCTAAACGCAGATCCCAAAGATATTTTTATGAATTGCATCAGATAATTTCATAGGTAAAATAAAGCTTCAGCAATGTCAGTCATATGGACTTAGAATGATGAAAAATCTTTAGCAAAAGCAGTTACGAATGATGATTTTTATCTACGTTTAGGGTCCTAGATTATAGTCTGCTTGGACAGTGGAATGTATATGCTTTAAAATGCACAATGGGATCTACTCATTGTTGGGTCATAAGAGTCATATGATGATTGACCTTTGCTGAAAACATTTGTACATGTAGGCAGGCTTGGTCAAATGTCAAGTAGCTCAATACCAGCTAAGATGATGCAAAGTAGGATAAAGGAAGAAGATGTGCTATACACAGTGCCTCTTTGTATCAAGAAGAAAATAGAATTTAAGATCATTTTTGGGAGAAGTGAAAGGAAGAGGGATATTGGGAGATGTTGAAAATGAGACACAGGGAGTCAGAGAGAAAGAAAGACAGATCTTTGAATTTAATTCGAGTTGATGAAAACAGATGTGTTGTGTGGATTAGCATAGGGTAAGAGAGACAGGATCGAACAGGAAATCATTATTTAAGATAGAGGCAGATTATGGGGAGCTGAAATAGTTGCATTATATGCAGGTTTTGTACAGTACTAGTAGGTAACTTCAGTTCTTAATTTGTACCGTATCAGACAAAAACAAAATATTCAGGGAGGATGTTTGTTTGTTGCACTCATTTACAGCACAGGTTGAATTCTGAAATGATGAAGATTGATGTGCCCAATTTATTGTATCCTTTTGATAACATTTTAAAGGGAATTATGATTATTTGAATGAGAACCCATCCTGGTGTCAGTAATACATTAGTGTAGTGCAACCAATTCTCACATTATGATTACCAGGTAAAGAAAAAACATGTACATTACAACTGTACATGTACATGGTTTCTTTCAATGTTTTATTGTCTAAAATCAACAAGAATGCATTAAAAAAAAATTAAAAAAAAAAAAAAAATTATTACAATTGCATTGATAATGTAGCAATTTGGGGAATAAAAAGGTTGGTATCTACATGTACATTGTTGGTTTCTGATTTCTTGATTTTTGTTCTTATATGTGCAAGGAATTAATGATATAATTTCCTTTTTCAAAACAGTAATTAGGAACATGAGTTATGACTTTAGTGCATATCATAATCAATTTGATTAGTAAAATTAATACAACAAAAGCAAACCGACCATGACTGCTCCATTTGAGCATGTACATGTACACAGCAAGCCCCCACCCTTTCAATTTTTACCCGGATTTCAAAATGGCCGCCTACTTGTCTATAAAGGCCACCTGCTCATTAAAGACCTATTTTCTTGTTTCCCTTAGCAGTCTTTCTGTACAGGTTTGACTGTATAATTATGAATTTGAGCATTATTCATAATTATACAGTCAAACCTGTACAGAAAGACTGCCTAGGCCACTTATGGTTCTTGTCATTCTATTTTAGCTAACAGTTTTTCTGCTCGATTCTTTTAAAAATATATTTGTTTAAGTAGATGGACTTCATATTGTTTGCATATACATTTGTATTTAGAGAAATGTTTGTTGGGTCATTAGGTTCAATGTCTTATTGGGCCTTTACATGTACATGTAATGTCAATACATTTGGCAAAACATACAATCAAATCATTTCCAAACATGGTGCTGTCTGCGTAATAGACATTTGTGGTCGAGGAGGTGTGTTAATGAAAGTGTTGGGTCTTGAGTAGTCAAGTTAATTCTGGTCTGGTGAATGTTCATATTCAAGAACCTGTTATTGATTCCTTCATGTAGGATTACGAGACATAATTTACCTTAATCCAAATTGAAAAGGGCCTTTTACTCCGCAGTCATCATATGGTTGGTCGACTGTATCGACCCTGGCTTAGTGAGATTATAATCCTAGACATATCTTGTTTTATGTTTGCCCCATGCATGGGGGGATGATCTACGGAATCCATTGCATTGCATCCAATTGATCTTACATGTAAAGACATGAATGGTTCAGGGCTTATCTCTTTCACCCGAGTCCCTTTGATATACCTTGACTGGACCAGACAGAAATTGATTTGTATCTAATTAAACGTAGTCCCCAAATCGATGGGGAATAATGCTTGGACTATAAGTAATCAATACGAGAAGAAAAGGCAGTCCAGTTTCTTTGAGATGGCCTTCGTAGTACATTGATAAGGTTCATCTACCTTGCCAGCTTGCTTCTAGGAGTCAATGTTTATGTAAGCATGATACATTGTTTACATTTTTACATCACCTTAAATGGATTATTTCACCATTCAAAAGTCATCATCGATAACAAGTAATATATTACTTTCCTGGTAAGAATACCCCCCCCCCCCTATTTTATTTCTTTGAACAAAATTTAGAAGATAATTACGGTAATAAAAGTGGGTTCTTGTATAGCACTCACGTCTGTCACACTTGGCACTCTTGTTGCTCCACTGTCATTATTACCTCTGGCTTTAGCGTGGCTACTATTATAGTGCTCTAGCATTTCAAGGAAGAAAAACTTTGAATTGAAATGTAAGATCATCCTCCCTTGAGCGTATCGGGTATTTTCCCTTTTCATCTTTTGAAGGCTGATTTATGTTTCCTACCTTTTAGCCACAATATATGCCTTTTAATGACCTGCATTTTAAGTACCTTCAACATTTCTTGGTAAACGCAGTCAGCTTTTCATGTTTACAGGAGTAAGATTTGAATTGCAATGAAAGAAAAATCGATTTGAATTACAATGAAAGAAAATCTTTACCGATAATCATGAATTTGTAATACTTGATAATAAAATGCCTACCGGTATATTGCTGAGTATGGAAAGGATTAGATTCCCACTTTCAAGGAAAAAGTAATAACATGATTCTTGGTATTAAGTTAATATGCTGAAGATTTTTTTGTTTTTCTTACAGACAATATACACTAAGGTAGCATTGAGACATACTGTTTTTCTTAAGACTTCTGGCAAGAATCCAAATTACTATCAGGAATCTTTTGTTATGTGTTTTCTTTTGCATACAAAGAGGACATTTTGGAACTGTACTTGTAAGTTGAATGTACAGGTAATTAACATTAACATAAAGGAAAAAAGGAAACAGAAACTGAGTGCAAATTTTAAAGGACAAATCATAGACAGAGAATTTTTGTTAAAATGTTTTAAAGTATAAATTGAAAGGAATGTTTTGAAAGTATGAATTGAAACACTATCAAACACCAACAAGTTCTTTGATTCCCCTTTTTCTCCTTTTATATTGTAAAGAATTTTCATAAATACATTTTTTAAATCTCAATATTTTGTGGAAGAAATTATTTGTCATAATTATGGCTGAGACAATTTATTGGATAGTTTACACACCCCTCTGAAGGACATTGATTACTGGTCTTTGATCTAGAATAGATAAACTTTAAAAAAAAAAAATTCTTAGTGCGATGCAAATAACTGATTGCAAGGAAAGCAATGAAAAAGGTTATCAATATTTCTTAAAGGTAATACAAAGTTTTGGGAAATTTTGAAAAATGCCGAATAGCGATTCTTTAATTATGGATATATTGGATGCCCCTGAGGATGTATTATAAGCACAAGAAAAATTTGCCCCTAAAACACTTCTGCTTTCGAGAAAAATTGAATATAAAAATTTCAAATAACTTATACGGCCATCCAATGGTAGCTGCGACCATGAAAATCACAGAGTATGCAGTTGTGATACATAATTTCCAAACTGGAATAGCTAATCGGTCGATTTTAGTCAAGAAACATTGTTTTAAAGATAAACTAATATCTTGACCTTGAGAGGAAGCTATACAACATAAAGACTTTATTATTTACAATTTCATCACTTTAGACTCAATTTCAACTGCAACAATGATCACTGAATATTGTAGGATCGCATATGCTCCAATATGTTCATTTGAACCAAATTCATGTCCCCATACCAAAACTTTGTATTACCTTTAAATCAGTAAAGCCTTAAAAGTTTTTGAATATCTTTTTAGATGTAATCTGACTTTCCGCCAATGTCCCTTATCTAATTTTTATCAACACTGGCATTTGAAAAAATATTTTGTAAAATATCCATCCAAAAAAAAGTAATCCTTTGAAGAATAGTAAATTTTTAAATAAAAAGATTTTTTTTTGGGGGGGGGGGAGGAGGGGGTAGGGGAGGAGGCAGCAGCACCGTAAATCTGGCAATGTCTCCCAGCTCAGTTATAGATGGTGTGTTGACTCACCACTCGGAAACTAGAACGATACTACCTGTATGGCTAAATTTCTGTTTGGACTTAGAGGAAACATTTTTGAAAACGACGTTGTTTATTTGTGACGAGTTCACAAGCACAAATCGACGCCTTCAACTGCACCTTGCAGTAAAATAAAGGACCTTCTCCACATGGGTTTTTGAACACGGACCTGGCTCGCTGCCTACGAAGTCTGCAACAACAAAAAAATGATTTTTTTTTTTTTTTTTTTTTTTTTTTTTTTTTTTTGCCCCCAAAATAGGGTTGCGTCTTATACACAGAGATTTACATTACATTAATTTCAGTTGTTTAAGGATTCTGTGCATTCAAACTACATGTACATGTATAAGTAAATATTGATACCCAGTATGGAGATTTGTATCTGTCCTTTGTAAGTATGCCTAGAAGAACAACAAAGTCAAGAGTAGGGCATTTTTTTAAATTGCAGCTGGGGAAATGTACTCTGTATGTGTACAGATCTTTTATCACAATATCCATGCACTCAGTGTACCCTTCTCATAGATATATTCTGCAATCTGAATTTGACTATCGTCAACAGCAATGGTCACTGGTTGTATTACACTACAGTCATACTATGCAGGGGGAATAACGGCACATTGCTGGAAAGCAAATGAAAACACTACAATTGCAGAATAACAAAGAGGAGAGGTATGCATCGAAGCATTGTGTGTTTAGTTAGGAGAGAGAAAGAGAATTGGAGGGGGAGGGGGTTTTGGCGTTGGGTGAATGTGTTGGAACCATGCCAAATGTACACACATGTATTGTAGGGTTCATAAAACTGCAAGCCAAAATGACTCCCAATGTTGCTTGCGTACTACATACAGCCAGGCAGGGTAGGCTAAGCAAAGCAAAACAAGGCAGGCAGAGAGGCAGGCAGGCTCCAGGGGCTGTAGTATAATGCCATGGACCTTCAATGTTCTGTGTAAAGTGTGCCTGCCTGGCCTGCTGCTGCTGTGAGCATTATTGTTCCATTGGCTTGGTGACTGCATTAATGTGTCACGGACAGCTAGGGTAGTCAGAATCCAATGCCTGCCTGCATGACGCTCGCTTGCTTTCTTGCTCTCTCAGGCCCAATGTGCATAACGGGTTTCAACCTAGCGATGTGTAGAGTAGTAATACACACATACACACATGGCATTGTAGTATGCTGAAGAAAAAAACAGTTGTGCTCGCAATGAAAACAAATCATAGCATAGCACATAATAGAGAAGGAATGAACTCCCCTTGGTTTTCACTTCAATGGGTCATGAGTTGATGTTTTTTTGTTATAAATCACCTTTCTTTTGTATTTATAGTGCTACAAAATCCATATATCATGAGAGTAGGATCCATATATAATCGGGTTCAGGACCCTAATGCAGAGTGTACATGTATGCTGTATACATTCATGGGAGGCATTTTAGAGTATTATTTTGGGCAATGTTTTGATAGGAAGTGACTGAATGTGTACATGAAGGCTTGCTACATGTACCTTTCATAGAGTATGATAGTGCTTGTCCAGATTTGGAGGAAAAACAAAACAAGAAGGATATAGGTATAGGTTTCTATGTTATTAAGTACTGTATACTTTATTTAATTATTTATCAATTTAATTTAATTTAATTCTACTACCTGTATGAAGATCATGCCAAATGGTAGTTACTGTCATTTTTGTTATTATTTTTATTTACTATTGTTGTTGTTGTTGCTGTTATTATTGTGTATGTGTATGTGGCTGCTGCAGATTAGGGTAACCTTCAAAATTTTCAGTATACATCATGTCACATGAAATACAAGTACCAGTAGAATTATTAATATTATTATATTTTGACTACCATTTACACTACGGGAAATACTCATACAAAATGTAATAGGTTTGGGTGAGAAGTGAGCGTGGCGTTTTCACTTCTTTAGGGATGATAACTTAAGGCCATGTAAAAAAATATACATGTTTAGCGTCCCCGCCCGCTTTCTTTTTGGGGGCCGCCTCCTATTTTTTATATTGATTTTTTATTGATTTTTTTTATTTTTGGGGGAATTTTTTTATTTTAAAAACATGAAAAACACTGCTAAAAAAAAAAAAAAATGTTGGCGGCCATCTTGAAAAATAGCCCGACTGTCAGGGAAAATGAACCTAGCGGCCATTTTGAAAGAAAATAAAAATAAAGGGCTTCCTCCTTCCTATTTTTCGAAAAAACAGGACGCTAAACATTTTTTTTTTTTTATTTGGCCTAACGTATTGATCATCCCTTCTGATATGTAGGGAGTTCTGACCTTTGATAATTGATAAGATATATTTGCAACTAATTCATTGTTTTGGGGATTCCATTTTTCTTGTGATTACAGATTTTAATTTGGCATCTTGGATATATTTCCGGGGTCATAGCCACACCTATTTTGAGAGGATGGAAAGCAGAACTCTCTTGTATTTGAAATTTGATTGACTTTCTACTAGAGGCCATTCTGAAGAATTTCAGTTGGGAACAGATATTCAACTTTCTTTCTTCACAAGTACATTTGATTTCAAGTGGATTCAGCGCCTTACAAATTTAATATACATTTATTAGTATTATTAATTCGTAAAGGAGAAAGACATAATAATTTTGTTCAGAAGATTACAGTTTAAAATTGGGGAGGGACTGGAGCGGGGCATCTTCGTTTTGTTTTGCTGGCGTTTGGTGTTCGATATGTTTGGCTCAGAGGTGTTGTGGTCCAGTGGATTTAGTCTATGGACTGAACCACAAGGTACAGGGTTTGAATCCCTGCCACAACACTAACGTCCTTTAGCAAGACGTTAATCTACATTTGCCACACTTCACCCAGGTGAGGTGAATGGGTACCTGGTAGGATTATTCCTTGAAATGCACTCCCGGAGCTATAGCTAGGGTTGTAGTTTCTAAAGCTGTTTGGAAGTGCATAGGGACATTATATCACTTTGCGTTATGCGCTATACAAGAATGGATTATTAATTCTGGAGTCGGTTGAGAGCAGGATGGTAGTGGCCTCTGGTCATTTCCGAGTCATTGTGCTTTATTGGCTTGACATTGTGTGCATTCCTTTCATGACAACATTCCTGAGAACACTAATCTCCAAAATTCCAACAGAAGAGGTTGATTCTTACTCTTCAAGTGAGTTATCAATTGACTCGTTGTGTATATAATTTCTGTCTTATTACAAGAATAAAAGGAAAGAGATTGATTGAACGATGAAAGATTATGATAAAGGTATTGTTCTCAAAATGCTGTATGCAACTTACATGTACACGTACATCCATAATTGGTATTGGTCTACAGTATCTGAATTTTGATTTGATTTTTCTGCGAGTGCATTGAATGTTGATGTATGAATTGATGTTTATCTCTTTTGTGATTGATGTAATTCTTTTCCCCCCTCAGGGATTGGAGTTCCTGAAGTCCTGCCAGTCAATACACTCGTCCAAGAGGGAGCATCGATACGACTCCTCTGCCAAGTAGATGCTTCTTCATATGGGAGGTTAAAGGTCATGTGGCTCAAAGGTGGCATTCCTCTGCTCTCAGAAACTCTAAGGTTAGTTTGAATCGAGTCCGAATTTCTACAAAGCTCTCCCGATTGAAAGAAATTTCACACCTTTGTAGAGTGGACAATTTTAATCCTACTAGCAAATTGCATTTCCCCCCCCATCTGTTTACTTCTACCTGACCTCTCTTTAAAGGGATACATGTTTATATAGCAAAGTTCTCTGATCTGAATTACTGTGTAGTTTATCTCACAATGTACTTCAATGCAATTTGCAGCAGACGAGGCGCACTACCTGTATTTTAAGTAGGCCTACACGCTAGCCTTATTTCACTACAAGTCTTCATATAATTGTATTACCGGTATGTATGTGTGCTGTAGGCAGGAGGATCCAGTTCATATTTCAGAACGGGGGGGGGGGGGGGGGGGGGGACAGTCCGTAACACTAATGGGCCCTATATGGAAAGTAAATCCATGATTAGGCCTCCTTGGGACAAGTTTATACTTGTTTCTCACTTTTCCTTCCTTTTCCTTTCTTCTTTCTCTGGCGCTTAGAAACATTGTATTAAGCGCTTTATAAATGTAATGTATTATTATTATTATTATTAAAATCATTGAAGCATTTGACTTTGATTACCCTTGAAATGTTGAATAAGGGCATGAACTGTAGAGGAAGCTCACTCTTATATTTCAATTGGTAGAAAATTATCCCAACTCAGGGTACAGTACAATACTCTGTATTGCCCTCTTGAATTATTTGTTAATTTATTTTGATCATGAAAAACCAAGATCCATTAATCTAGGAAGACCAAAGTATCTAACAAGCTTTAGCTCTTGATTTCCTTTTACAGTATTGATTATTTTACTGCATCCATTGAAAACGGTTTAAATGTAATGAAAAGGAGGAAACTCTTATAAGAAGCTTTAGAATTCATCATAGATTTATTTTCCCCACCCAGAATCATCCAACTACCTGAATATGGTGCGATACTCCATATTACCTCAGCTCAGTCCAGCGACTCAGGCCTTTACAGCTGTAATGTGAGCAATGAATTCGAAGAGAGTCAGACCAGTGCAGAGATGACCGTCTCGGTCACGACAAGAACGTTAGAGTCTCCTTGGGGCATCTTGGCAGGCCCTCAAGACATGGATGCGATGGCTGGCAGTGATGTCATACTGGAGTGTCTTCCGACCGGCCAGGAGAATGTGGATGTCAGTTGGAAGCGAACAGGTACGTTCTCGCTACATAAAGCGCTGGCCGGTGTGAGATGTTATTCTACCATGTTGGTTGATTGCAGAGTTTTAGACTTGACCACAGCATTGCTAGACGTAACAATAGCATCTGATAGCATTGCTAATGATACAACTTTTCAATATTCTAAGCCTTGGTTGGTTAAACTGTGAGCATATATTTGGCTCTTGTCCACCACATCACAATGATCAGGGAAAAGTTAAAAAGTAACGCCAGGGCATTTTCTCTTTTTTTGCAGGTGCAAAGTAGGGATGCATAAAATAAACTTGAAATTTGATTTTAGAGGTGGACAGTAAGACCTGCTCACTATGTAAAATCTTTTACTGGTATATACTTTTTCCCAGAAAAATGTGGTATAAATACAACATTGACTGCTCGTTTGGGGGGTCACGGTTATCACTATAGTCCTCAATACTTTGCCCTGTGACTAATAGTTTCAAGGTATAGCTTGGATTCAGTATCACCACAGGGCAATAGTTCACCATTCACCATCAAACTAGTCAATATCCATTAACTATTAGTAGGTATAAATCCGCTGAGAGCCAGAAGGATGTTAATGTAAGTATTGGATGACCTTGAGGTAAGTAGAGGGAAATTTTGGACGGGATATGTCTTAGACTCAGACGGATCGGAGACGAGTCCAATTAAGCACAAGTTGCGATGACTGCGATGATCAGAGTCTGCAGTCTGCGATTCCCATGCATGGGACAACTTTGTACATTTCTGAACCTTGTTTAGGCAGGTCATAAAGATGGCTATAGTAAATGGTACTCGTGTCCTCTCATTCAAGGCCATGACTCAGATGCAGCAAGGAGAATTAGATAATCTTAGAGCAAGCCTCGAGAGCAGACTACATTGTCCTTGCCCTTGTATAAACTTATCAACCTAACCATCTTGTGGTGGATTCTGCTTCTAAAGTCTTCTTTGCTTTCAAAATATTGACTTTCTGCAAGTGTCTTTTTTCAAACTAATCTAGGCGCGTCTTCATCATCTCGAGATTGCCAAATAGCCCGCTATTTCTGATTTGGGAAATAATCCTGAAGTTACAAATCGCGTCTTCATCAGCTCAAGATTCGACCTCTAAACTTGAAACTCGACCTTGAGAAATTAGCTTGAGATATTTTCGCATAGAGCGAGTCTTCGGTCTGGTGAAGACGCACAGGACAAATAGCTGGATATTTTGCCAAATAGTGGGATATTTCGCAAACTATCCCAAGATATCTTGGGATGACAGTCCCGAACAAATATCCCGCTAATTGCTACTTTGGTCTGATGAAGACTCAAATAGCTGGATAGTTTGCGATCTCGAGATAGTGAGGACACTACCTTTGAGAATGTCTTTATTTTTCATGATTGTGATTGCAAAGTTCTGTAATGTGATAAGTTCGCACGGTTATGTTATTTTTCTCAAAAACACTTTTTCCTTGTTAGTAATTTGCTTCACTAGATTCTCTCTAAGAGTACCCAAACAGGTGGTGCGTGTACATATCATTAATCACCACATGATCACTCTTTTGAGTCATTCTTTAACATGTCAGAAGTGCCTATGTAAGAATTATAGAGCCCTGAGATACACAACAGAAGAGAACTGCCATCTGCAACTAACTTCTACTATTTGGCAGGACTATTATTTTAAAAGAAAAGTTAGAATTAGAAACAGAACCAAATTGGAATGTGTCACTGCTGACAAATCAGCGTAGCTGATCTGCGGCGGATCTGAAATGACAAAGAAGCAAAATGAAGAGGTGATCTGATGCAGATCATCTGACTAAATTTGGCTATCATTATGTTCCCTTCAAGACAAGTGGTAGCTTTTAAAGTGGACATATGGGCATCACTAATTCCTGGTACTCACTACTCAACATTAGTTATGTGTATTGAAATAATTACAAAAAATGTTCCTTTTTTAAAAATCTGCTGCAGATCACATAACTTAATTTACATATCATTATGTTCCCTGCAAGTAACAGCTTTTAAAGTGGACATATGGGCATCACTATTTCCTGGTACACGCTACTCAACATTAAATGTGTATTACAACAATTACAAAAAAATGCTCCTTTTTTAAAATCTGCTGCAGGTCACCTAACTAAATTTGGCTATCATCATGTTCCCTGCAAGTAATAGCTTTTAAAGAGGGCATATGGGCATCACTATTTCCTGGTACACGCTACTCAACATTAGTTATGTGTATTAAAACAATTACAAAAAAATGCTCCTTTTTAAAAATCTGCTGCAGGTCACCTAACTAAATTTGGCTATCATTATGTTCCCTGCAAGTGTTAGCTTTTAAAGAGGGCATATGGGCATCATTAGTTCCTGGTACTCACTACTCAACATTAGTTATGTGTATTAAAATAATTACAAAAAACTTTCCTTTTTAAAATTGCTAACATAGATGGTAGAAATGATTGATGATATGTAAGTGTTGTATTTTTGCTTCATGTTATGTGATGATCGAGGAGCAGGTGGGAACTTATTCTCCTCCGCCCACATTCACTCAAGATATTAGTTCTCTTCAATACAAATTTGTTACACAATTTGGGTTTCTAATTTTAGATATTGAAAATGTGTGGAAATAAGTTAGGGCAATAGTAGAAAATGTATTTATGATTTAAGCGAGATAAATGTACATATAGATGGAAGTATGTTATTCATTATAATAGGAAATTTAATATATTTAACATTTAGTTAACCTAGCTAATTTATCTTTTCAGTTTGAGACAAAAAATGTTGGGCTGAATGAAGGGAGGTCTGGTTCCACGTGGGAATTATAATGTGCATTTTTCTGATCGAAAATCTTCATGATATTTTGATAAGATAGAACACTGCCTCATGCAAGTTCCTTGATATGCATTCTTATTTGCTGTACCTCACATGGCTTGGAAGTTAAAGGGAAAGTCCACCCCCAAAATAAGTTTGTTTCGATAGAGGCAGAATAATAAGAAAATCAGGTGAGTGAAAGTTTGAGCAAATTCTGAATGAAAATAAGAAAGTTATGAATTATTGAAGTTGTGATCAATCAAACACAAATTGGCAACTCTGTGACGTATTATACGAGCTCTCCTTCATTTGCTTTGTGCATAATATTCCATAAAATCATGTTTTCTTCGTTATTGATGACGGAATATATATTTGTTCCTTGCAGGGGGAGTATAGAAACATATTTGCAATTATTATATTTAGGGTGCATGTATGGTTGAAATTTTTCTTGAGGGAAAATGAAAATTTTAGATTTTTTTAGTACTAAGCAAATGGAAGTTGAGCTCGCATTTTACGTCATAGAGTTGCCAATTTGTGTTTGATTGATCACAACTTAAAAAATCCTAACTTCCTTATTTTTAATCGGAATTTGCTCAAACTTTCACTGACTTGTTTCTCTCATTTTTCTACTCCTATTAAAACTAACTTAATTTCAGGGTGGACTTCCCCTTTAAAACTTCCACATATAATGTTGCTTTCGAGTAGTCCTATCCACAATGTGGTGAACAATGCTCCTATTTGCAAAGAGAGAAGGAAATGAGTTGTCAAATTTGTCATAGCTCATGTTACTAATGAAACAACTATGACGTACTTGGCTGTGAGATAGTAAAAGATCAAGAAAATGAGCTCACCTGCACATATCACTTGCTTTCTTCTCTCTTTTTCCCCTTTTTCAGTTGATTCAAATGTTACTAAATACAGTGAAACCTGATTAGCTACCATTTGTCTATAAGACCACATTTCCTGTTTCCCTTAAAAAGTGTTTCTCATTTAAATGTGTACCAAAAAATACATTACATAAAGACCACCTGCCTATAAATACCACTTTTCTTGTCTCCCTTGAGTGGTCTTTATTTGATTTGATTTGATTTGAAAAGGTATCGATTAAGAACCACATGGCAGCTCAACAGTTGAATTGAGTGGAATTTACATCCTAAAAAAATCCAAATAAATGCAATACAAAGTAAATATGATACAATTTGACATTAAAACTTATACATAATCAATATAATTTATATACAGGTTTCACTGTATGATATTATTGTATTTGCAATTAACTAATAACCATTGTTTAAGATTAAAAAGCTTTTCTCATCTCAATAACAGCCATGTCCAGATTTTTTTCAACTCCTACTGCACACCCTACAAAAAGAAATATTTGGCTTTACATAAGAAGAGTAAAAGAAAGGCGCGGTTGGTTGTATCAATGTGTCATTTAAGATTCAGCATCCTAGCACATAAGTAGCAGTGTAATGTAATCACCCTTATTCATGAATGGAGACAGGTACGTTGAGGTTATACAAGGGCGAGTACAGTGTAGTCTGCTTTCAAGGACTCTAAGGTTATCTACTTCATCTTGCTGCCTCTGAGTCATGGCCAATTGATGTTTATATGTGATGAAAGTTATTAGATGTGTTATCTTGTTTATTTTATTATTCATTTTCATTTCATTTTCGTTTTGCTTGTTCTGTTAACTCTTCAAAAGTTGCCTTTCTGTTTTTATTAAATGATACTGCTTCTCAAAAGGAGTATTCAAGTAAAGTAAGCTAGATTTTAAAACCGATAAATATTCAGATAATAATATTTATAACTGTAAATATTGTGAAGATTTTCTTTGTATTAAGTTTTTTCTTTGTTTTATTTTTTGTTGTTGGTTCAGGGCGCATATAACTAGAGATATCATTAATGTTGTGCTTTAGAAGAATTGAATAGTTGGAGATTATTGGACCCATAGTCATAGATATATTTGATAGGAAATTAATCAAAGTTTGCTGTGATAACTTACAATTAAGACTGAAATACTGCATCTAAATACCACTCCCTTGTCCCCTTAGTTATAAGTTTGTTCTATTCTTCTGTTCACCTGGAAACTTCATTCTATAAAAATCCCTTTAGTTTTTAGGCCAGAGCTAGATACAGTCAGATAACAGCCCTTACAGTAAACAATATCTGCTTCAAAAATGTTAATAAGTAATGGTTTGGAATGTTTGTTTTTCGAACATACAGATAGAAGGGATATCACTCTTCAAGAGAGTACGTTTTACGGACATCATAACCTCCAGTTGAGAAACGTTTCATTGGACGATCAAGCAACGTACCAGTGCATCGCCCTCAACTTGCTGACGGGAGAGGAAGATATGGTTTCTGCATTGTTATACATTCTGCGTAAGTTTTTGTGTTTTTTGTCCACTATGAAGATTTCAAGGGTACCATTTAGCAACAGCTTATTTTGCTCTGTACAAAGGGGTTCCATATCGCTATATCGTATCAAAATATGAGCGTTAAATATCACTTCTATAAATCAATATTGCAAGTTCAAGTACACTCTCAATAAATGTTAAAGTGATTGTTAGGAGACTATTCGACACACTTGCACTTATACACCTAAGTCGGACTTTGGTTCTTTGTGTATGGTATCTGTGTTTCTTTTTTACTCCTTTACAGTCAACCCATAGAATTGCCAGGTTAATTTTTTTAGGGTGCATTCAAAACTGCTTGCTGTACACAAACTATTATTTAGGTGGTTGGTACCCTTAAGAATGGTTGCAGCTCAGGTATTTTGAAATTGTCCCATTCAGCATATATATAGACTTGTACTGCTCTGACAATTTAGGAAAACCTGATATATATGATTGATATGGTAACATAGCAAGGGGCATATTGTGCTAAAGGCAAAAACAAGTATTTATCTTAAGATAAATGTTTGTAACATAGACAGTATTATGCAATCTAAGGTTAGTAATGTTATGTAAATAAAACATCTAATTAGCATGGGGCAAGGAAATGCTTTTTACTCCAGAAAGAATGAAAATAACAAAAATATCATTTTCTCAGCTATTCTGCAGAGAGTATAAGTACATGTGAATATCAATTGTGTCTGACACCACCTATTTACATTGAATGTATGCCGGTTCACAGAGAAATAGGTACCAGGCACATTAGGTCTCTTTGATCGACAGGTTGTATATTACAAAGGAAACACCTGCTCATTTAGATGTGAAATCTACACGAGTAGGTGTGGAACGATAGTAAGCTTTGACAGTGCAGATTACAGGCCAGAACAAATTGACAAGAAATCAACAAGAGTAATTTATTGGCTGAAATATTTAAACAAAGGAGGAATGTGTAGTTTTCATTTGATTAGTAAAGATTGTAGATATATAGCCTAGTACTAAACAGGTCTTATTTGATATCTATCGGTACATCTGTATTGGCAAAAGTAATTAAACAGCAATTAATTTTAGGCCCTACTGTGCAAAAGCACATTTAATACTCATCTGAAATCATCTAGTTAAACAAAATATTTATTTAAAAAAATCATTTATTCATGATTACAGAGCCGCCCTACTTCCGGTTACCTGTCGAGGATAAAGAGAAGAGAGAGAGTATGATTGGGCGTCTGACCTGCTTCGTTGCCGGGCAACCCCCTCCCATCGTCACGTGGTACAAGGATGGTGAACTGGTCCCTATCAAGGGGCGGGTCAGCCAAACGACCCCTATTGATAGGGGTCATGCGGGTGACATGGTGCGTAGCATGCTGGTCATCTGGAACTCCTTGGCTGAGGACATTGGCGTCTACCAATGCGTCGCTACTAACGAGGCAGGGACTGTGTCTGGAGCTATGTTCTACAATGTCATAGTGCCAGGTGGGTCACATGTTTGCATAATCTTGACCTGAGGAGGGGTCATATAGGGTGTAGATTTGCAGGGTCCCTTTCTAATTTTATCTTTGATAATGGTATGAAAGGAGGGGATTGTTTTACCCTTGGATCCCTCCTATTACGGCATATGTGAACAATTCTTTAGTATGAGCCTTTTTTATTTTATTCAGGACTTTTGTGTTTTCTGTTAGATAATTCAAATCATTGTATTCTCATGTAATAACCATATACCGATGTTGCTCCTTTATAGTAAATCTTATTTCGATTATACCAAATGGTCTCAGATTTAGCATTTCTCTTTTCAATAACTTTTCTAATAAAAAAAGAATAAATCAATTTTATCATCAGTCATATCATTACCTATTAATTTCAAAGCCTAATCCGTACCAAATGTATAAGGATCAACCGCCTTGATTAGCTTTTTGCTCATTTTCTGACAGTCATCTCTTTTCTAAACTGTTTTTCATGGTGTGCAGAGAACAGGCCGTTCCCACCGAATAATGTGACTGCCATTGTGAGCGATAGCCACTCCATCACGGTTAGATGGAAACCTGTGCCACAGCCACATGTCAAAGGCTACTCCATTTACTACTACCCAACACCAGGTAAATAGTTTTCACTATCTATCTCTGATGCAAATCAACCTTTTTCCCCAATTCAAATATGACATTTCGAGGCAGTATGGTTAGTTTATATAGTTGCAATCAAGAGGTTTACAGCTTGATTCCTGGATAAGTGTGTTTTTGTTTTTGTTTTCAAAGACATTTATCTGCAATTGCCTTTCTATTGAATGTGTACTGTATAGGAAGAAGTTATGTTACATTCTTTTCAGTGCAGTTTTCAGCACAGGTACAAAATGATAATAAGACTTTTCTGTTTGTGTAGTTCTTAAGAATATCCTTTTTGTGTAGTGCATATTACATTACATTATGATGATATGTTTGTATATTTACTCATCAAGTTTTGGGGAATTATTTATAGCCATTATGAGTGCCAGTTTCATCATTTTACGACAGGCATGATTGTTATAAACTTATTTTTATGAAAATGTTATTAACTTTATAAACGTTGCCAAATTCCAGATGGTTCATGGGCAGCCGAGGTAGCCCGTATGAATGACACAGAAGTGGTATTAGATCAGCTGCAGCCCTATACTAACTACACCATCCAAGTGAAGACATTTATCACTCATGGTGGCAGTAATCTCACAGAGCCTGTCTATGCTTCCACCAAGGAGACCTGTAAGTAGAAAGGCCAGAGGAGTTTTGTTAAATGGGGGTGGGGGTGGGGAGGAGAAGAACGTTCAGCATTTATCTTCCATGATGGTAGTTTCTTCACCAAGCCTCTCTATGCTTACCATAATTAATGGTGTATTAACCGCACCTTTTTGCCGCCGAAAAAATTCAAAGTCGGGGGGGGGGGGGGGTGCGGTTTATACACGGTACACCCAAAAATGTATGCCCCTCCACCTGGCGCTATGCCTGGCAATGTCTCCCAGCTCAGTAATCGGTGTGTTGACTCACCACTCGAAAACTAGAACAACACTTTAATTTGTCTGTCATCTTGGTTTGAAAGTAATCTTTCTGATAGATTTCAATATGTAGTTGATAATAATAATTCCTCCAATTTGTCTTCTATTACACGGCGTACCACAAGGTTCTATCCTAGGTCCTCTACTGTTTTTTAAGTCGGCAAAAAAAAAGTTGGAAAAAAAGAGCAAAAAAAAGGGGTGCGGTTAATACACGAGGGCGGTTTATACAACGTTAATTACAGTACATCAAGCAGATCTGTAAGTAGGTGGGTAGGCCAGATTGGAAATGTTTAGGGTGGGAGGGGGAGGGCAGGTGAGGAGGAAAGGAGAGTTCAATAGATCGTTGGGAAAGGGGGGGGGGGGGGGGCAGGGGGTAAACAATCATTACCCACAGAGGTAGTAACATCCCCCTCTTGTATAAACTTCCACTGAACTAAATTGGAAGTAGATGTCAGATGTGATGGAATTCACATTTCAGGAATTAAACAAGTGGGTAATAAAAACTTTGTTCAATATTTTCTATCAAACAATGATATTCGAATTCAATGATATTCTTTATCAGACAAGACAAAAATATTAATCTTTTCTTGGTGCAACGGGCTTTACTTTAAAAAAAAAAAAAAAATTCTCTTTCTTTTGTATTAAATCTTGAGTGATGTATTTTTTACTCTCATCCCATACAGTCCCAGACAGTGCCCCATGGTTCTGGCTGACTAGTAGCAGTCCATTCAGCCTTAACATCTCGTGGCTACCTCTACTATTAGAAGAGAGCAATGGACATGTGCATATGTAAGACATTTCTATCTTATCCATAAGACAGTTGTAATGTTGATTGATTTCTCATTGTGTACAGTGATGTTTCCTTGTGTGAGATTGGCATCTGTTTACATATGAAAGTGAGTGGATAGCGCGCTCTAACATGAGGTCATTTATTGAGCAATTACAAATGGTGGGAAAGATTATAGAGAAATCGTTTGTAAAGTAATTAATGAAAAGAATACCAGTAATATTGGGCATCTTCCCCCAAGCTTTATGCTTGCATTTATCTTCGCCTGTATCATACATGCCAACCAGTACGATTAAATCATATTTAGTACGGGGTGAAATACGATCTTAAAATCTTAAAATACGATTTTTCATATTTTTTTCAAAAAAAAACAACAACATAAAAACAGCGGAATCGCATAGAAACATGTACAAGTAAACCCCCACAACCACAACAAAAACTTTGCTTTACTAATTTCTCATTAAATTTTAATGAAAGAGCAAACATTTTTTCTGAAATTTTACTGACCCCGGGGCCGACGGGCCAGTGGTAATGTCGAGGTTTCGTGAAAATCTGATTTTTAGGATACTCAGTCTGTTTTTTTTGTGTCAAGAGGTTGGTATTTCTGTGTATGGATTTTTAAGAAGCATTGTGATAGAGGAAAATGTATTCCTTTTTTGAATAATTAGTATAGATTTGATATTGCAACAAACAAGACTTTATTCTCCCTTTCTAGTTCTAAGTTTGAATCACAATGAGAGCAAAGCATAGCAGATCTTTAAAAAGCAGGGGACATAAAGAGTGATATATAGTGGCATTATATTTACAAGTAATTACCCCTTCTTTGTGTATCTTCCTTTCAGGTACAAGATCTGTTACAAGCAAGAGGCAGCCATTGATGGGAGTTATAACTGCTTTGAGAAGGCTGCAGGAATCAACTCCATGGTCCTCAATAACCTTGAGGCTGCTACACGATACGCCGTTAAGATGGCCGCCGCGACCAGTCCTGGGTTCGGACCGGACTCTCAGTGGTTGGGCATCCGCACCATGGACATGAGAAATTGCACCCGTAAGACCATAATACCTGATAATCCACTTTTTGGTGTAAGATTATGAATATAGAGGTTTCAGAATCATTTCTTTCGTGTGGATCGGGAGCATTCTGTAGGACAATGAATCCAAAGTCAGCAAAATTAAAAACTACAGTAAGAATGGTCCTTGATGTCTACCCACTTCAATGTTGATAATATATGAGATTCGTAAGGCATCAAATCTACTTGAAATCAAATGCTCAAGGCGCACTTATTGAAGAAAAAAAAGGAACTCGTATAAAAGCATCTTCACTATACAGTTATAGAACAAGAGTAAGAGACATATGAAAATGAAAGAATGATAAATTTTATGCCAAATTTTATATAGATATATGTATGGTTTAAGATTGTTTTTGAACAGTTCAATTGATCTGCTGTTACAAATCTCTTGAGGGAGAGTATTCCACAGCTAAGACCTTGCACGAGCAAAGGTTCTTCATCCCCCCCCCCCCCACTTAATATTGAGCTTAGGGAAGAACAAGCATTCCTGAGTTTTAGAGTGGAAAGGTCTATACGGAATGTAATGATTTATCAAATGCGTATGGGGGATAACCTGCATATGGGATATTGGTTAATCTGTGAAATCTCACTCACTGTTCGTCTCAATGTGAAAATATAGTTGAGAAATATATTTTGAGGTCTTAAGTATCTTTAGTGTAATAACTTGTTGAGAATAACAAAATTACGTAGATATTGTAACTTAGAAGGAAGTGGTACACATAATTTTATGATTCTAAAGATTAGAAACAGGTGAAGATCCCCAAAGCCAAGTGCTAAGTTGGTATGATTTAGCATTACTTCCATTCAAAGAATGAGCCTTCCCTCTTCAATTGCCAATTTCCAAACCAAAATCTAAAACGATACTTGTCTTGTCCTGCAGTTGCTACATCGCTGCTCATCGTCCATCAGGTCATCAACGCCACTGCTGTAGAGATCAAGTGGTCAGTCTCGGGGTCCAAGGATACCTTAGGGGATGAAGGGTCAAGCATCCATGGTTTCAAGATGACCCTGACCTCTTACAACGATGGGTCGCAGCAGATGAGGATGTTCCTCAGGGACGCCAGAACGGTCATCCTTGGAGGGCTAGGTAAGTGAGCATTCATGTTCTAGCTGTCCCTCCCTGAGACATGCAAGTAATTTCTGGAGGATATATCCTTCTCTCCTTGTTAGTCAGTACTGTTGTAATAGGGGTAGGGAGGGAGGGGGTGGGAGGGGTAGGGAGGGGAGTGGGAGGGGTAGGGAGGGGGAGTGGGAGGGGTAGGGAGGGGTAAGAGGAGTGAAGAGTGTTCATTGAAGAAGTGCTCCTGTGGTTCTCCCCATATACACAAATAAATAATGAACAGATGCGTCAATCATGAATACCAAATGTGCAACACAAAAGCAAGTAAATACATTATCACTCATAGCTATCCATGTGTACATTTTTGTTTGTTTTAATCATTCACTCAAAGTAATTGAGAAAAATTGGGAGCTTACCAAAATATTTTACATGGCTTTCTTTTCAGTTATGCCACAATTTGATTCATTTGTAAAAATGCACACATTGTTGTTTTGCCCATTGTATAGAACGACAGACAGCATACAATCTTGTGATGCAAGGATGGAATGAGTGTGGAGATGGTCATGTGACTTCTATTGCATTTCAGATGCCACGTATTGATCGTAAGTGACCTTTCCAGGTTTTTAGTTGTCAGATGTCTTCTTCTTCTTTTTTCTGGCTTTTTCCCCTTTTACCAATATTTTGTTCCTCCATATTTGTATTATTATGTATCCTTTGAGGGATGTCATGCTATCAAGCTTTGCTTATTTTGTCAACCCTCCTGTTTGATGTTTTTGATTAGTTACACCCAGCCTTACTTTATTCTACATATATTCTTTTGTCATGTGTAAATTTGCAATATTTGTTTGTTATATATTTGTAAAAATGCAAATGAAAAAGAAAATCAAACAGAAATAAATAAATCAAATCAAATATGATGTTTTTTTTTTAATGTAAGTTAGAAAACACAGAGAGAATCGTCCTAGTTCATATTCTCCTATCTATATCAGATATTTCATATTATTGCAGAATGTTATTGTACAGTACAACTGCTTGTGTAAGTCAAAAGCGTGTTAAAAAAATTTTTGCTTCCAGAAACTCAGTCTCATAATAATTTTAAAAATCATTACAAAAGAAGTGACTGTGAGTTGACTCAAACCATCAAAATATAGATCTAGGTCATAATCAAAACACTCTTGCCAGATACAAGAGTAAGAAATTAGAGGCTCTGTAACATAACTTCATAATTTCTTCTGCTTTTATTTTATACTCTGCTCATTTAGACATTTTAAATTGTCAAGAATCATTGAGTGAAGTATACATTTCAAGGTAAGAAAGTATTAATCTGATTGAACAAATATTTAGTTGCATTAAATGGTGTTACACACCAAAACTACTTCATTTAAACAAGATTAATGACCAGGTCATTTCTCTGTATCTTAGGTCAAATTCTAATACAGTCAAACCTGTCTACAGCAACCGCCCAAGGGAAACACAAAAATAGGTCTATGTAGACAGGTTCCTTTAGTACATGTTTCAATGAGAAACCATTTTCAAGGGAAACAAAAAATGTGGTCCTTGTAGACAGGTGGTTACTAAAGCAGGTTTGACTGTATTAGCAAGTTGGACTGTCCCAACTCATCCTAACATTAAATATTTGAATCTATTTTTTCTCTCCCGTCCCTCCTTGTATGAGCAGCTTCAAGCCGGCTATTCATCTTGCTCCCACCGTATAAACCCCAAGCCCAATCTGTGTCACCCAATGCCATCAATGTACAATGGCAGCCTCCAATGACATCCATCACTATCTCCTACTACTCCATCCTAGCTGAGCCAGCCAAGAACTCCCATGCTAAGACAGCAGAGACATTCAGGTTAGTATTTATTTTATTTATTATTTCTTAGGTTTAAAAACATCAACCCGTAAAGTTCAGAAACTCATTATGGTTGATTTACAATGAAATTGAATAGTGTAAACAAAATTGAACCAAAATATATACACTTAAATAGAAGGTTGAGTTATGGGAAGAGGTGAACAAATATTTTGTGAGCATTATCATTGTTATTATGCAAGTTTGGAAGAACATCAGATTAAAAATGTTCCCTGAAAAGCATTGCTCTTCAAATGCCTCAATATTATAAATATGGCATGTAAAAGCATTAAAATCAGGATGGATTTTTACGCCACATGTCTGTGTAGTCCCATATACATCTTTATGTGTACAGTGACTGGGCCAATTTCTTATCATTTTGATGATTCCAGAACCTTGCAGTATACACCAATACTTATATGCTAGATGATCAACCTTTTCTGATCATTTCCACTTTTACACTGCAATCACATGACCAGAACTCAACCTTCTCTTTAAGAAAAACAATACAATATTCAACGAGTGAAGCCAGGCTGGCTAGAGGTAGCAAGACCAAAGCAAGAGATGACGAGGAAATCGAGATGGAGAGAATATAGAAGGGAAAAAAGAAGGGGAAAAAAAAAATCCAAAATAGAAATTGATTAGCAAAAGAGCCTGTAATGTGCCCTGGATCGGACCTTCCTGGTATTTAGACTTCTTTTGAAGGGATGTCCAACCGTCAGCTTGGAGCCAAAAGGCTTTAACTCATATGCTGTAATACAGAGTTAACACCCATCTGGCTCCAAACAGACCAAATGTGGATATTTACGAGAACTTACAAAACTCCTTAGTGTACGTTATGTGATATTTATAAAATAAATCACTGTCTCTTTCTGTTGGTGCTTTTGCTCAGACTTTCTATTGAGATTTGATATTCTACTATGTAACTGTGGTATGTTTAGACAGTAGTGTAAGGTTATGTGAGACCTCACTAGGTGCGATAGCTCAGTTGGTAGAGCATTGGTCTCGTTATCCGGTGACCCTGGTTCGAAACCAAGTCGATGCGCTAGTGCCCTTTGTAAGGCATTAATCCTCATTACCAGTGCTTCTAAGGCCCCCCCTATGATCTCGGCCGTGAAACGCCCGATCGCCGCGAAAATTTGCATGCATGTCAAGTGAAGTGTGTAGAATACTATGGTAATTTCAATTTTTTGAAAAATTCACTCATTTGCATATTTATGGTAATTTATGCAAATAAGATCATAAAATTCACATTTTTGCCCATAAATCAGACATTCATATTTAAGCATTCTTTCTCATTACATATATTTGTTAGACCATTTGGAATAATAATACAACACAAAAAATTGAAAAACCAGGGTTATTCCTTATGTTATCTATTGTTTTGATAATTTCTTATGTATTTCTTTGTTTTTTTAACTTATGTATTTTATTGTTTTTGTTGTTTTATTTCATTTCCAACTATAATTCAACTAATTTGACCCCAAAATAAATACCTAAACTATAAACAAGACCAAATAACCAATGTTTTATCTCTTTATTTGAAAAATGAGATTTCCATATCACAAAAATGAGCGATTTTCGGGCTGACATGCAAAGACAAAAGGACACGTGACTTTGTAATGGTAGGTTCGATTTTCAAAAAAAATCTTTCAAAAGATGCGCAAGACTCGAAAGAAAAAAGTCACAAAATTTCAGTGCAAGATTTTCTTGCGTTAAAAAATTATCGCGAAAAATGTCGATGGGGGGGGGGCTTCTAAAGCCCCCCCCCCCTCCCCCCAGGCTAGATAGGGTTAATGACTAGAACATTGTTCCATAGCTGAAGAAGGAAAATTGTTATTAATTTTCAAATGTGATCTGATACTGGTACTAACGTTCCTAATTTTCCCCATTTTCTACTTTAATAGCCCAACATGCTCGATAGAGTTGACAGATTTGGAGGCATACACGGAGTACAGGCTCACTGTGAAAGCTCATGGGAATGGTATGGACAGCGACTACACTTCTGCTATTTGGAAGAGAACAAGGGAAGATAGTAAGTCGGTTTCTGTGGTGTTTCAATGTAAAGGCGATAAATTCATGAAAACAAAATATTCTTACTCTTATTAATTTTCAGTGATTTGGAGAGTTTATTACAGAGGGCTTGTGTATAACAAGTGACAATGGATAGTGGAAACTATAAATTTTACATTACACATCAATTCTAAAGGAAGTTCCACACTATGTAGATACTCTCACATTAATGTGTCTACCATTCGCTTTGCTGAATTAACAACACATATGGTTGAAAGAAACGCTATAACAATCAAAAGCAGTAATAGAAAACATCAACATTTAAACTATACTTTTATCTTTGTACTTGGGGATTTGAAATTGTCCTAGGAATAAGCTATATGTCATTAAAAGTCTTGTATTCAAGTTTGATCTTACATAAAATGGAGAACACTTTGTGGAGTTCTTATGAAATTAATATTCTCTATGCAGTCCGTGCGTTAAAACTTATATTCTTTGACTTGGTTCTCTGAAAATACAAATGAAATACATATTGGCAAGATATGAAAGCATGTTGTACCTCAAGATGTAACGCAATGAATTAAAATGACATCCTTTTCGGAAGCAAGACAGCTGATTACAATCTTCATTCATTTTATTCAGTCCCGTCTGCACCTACTGATGTGAGTCTGATCTCACCCGATGAATCGCCTGGAGCTGTGCTGGTAGAATGGCAACCACCTAGGTATCCTAACGGTATCATCACTACATACCACGTCACCTGCCAGGCCCTGAATGCATCCCATCCGTATACAGATAATGCTACCATAGTAACCAATGGTAGGTGTGGCAGGGTGATACACAGACATTTTTTTAGCAGTCCATGTGCACCTGTACCTTGTTTACATTTTGAAATAGAGAGGGGAGGGGGGGGGGGGGGTCATGTGTGCAATGGACACCTGTTAATGTCGGATCATTGATGTTGTCGGAAGGGAGGGGTAGTGGGGGGGGGGGGGGAGTGTCAACGACAAATATTTTTAGGTCCTTCCTTTACATTTATCAAATTCTAAACTATACTGAATCTAATCCTACCCTTAGCTGTAAGACTAACTTCAAACCTAATAGCTACCCCAACCCTATATGAGAGCTGGATTAAATAAAGCCTGGAGCATTTGTTAGCAGCGCAAATTAACTGATGGCGATTTTTTCATAAGTATTTAGATATAAAACCATTTTGCAAACATTTTGTTACCAAATCTTGCCTTCTCCTCTGAGTGCGTTCTATAAGGTGCAAGTTTCCTGATATTCTTATTTTAGGCGCTCTTTTCTTAAATCATCGTGCCATCTCTCCTGAGTCCTATGTATAAAGTTACAAATGTGAATTTTACCTGGTGGAATGTGATATTGCTATGGTTATTTCTTATTTAACTTCTTTGTTTTAGGTACCACTCTGCAAGCAGTATTCCACAATCTTAAGTCTGGACATCACTATGCTTTCACGGTAGAGGCATTTACCAGCGTAGGAAAGGGTCCAAGATCATCAAGACTTACCTACATCGTAAGGGTTCAGGAGCCCCCAAGTAAGTGTTAAAGCCCTGTTCATATATAAACCATCTCACATGTACATAAGTGGCAAGTGGTTCAAATGAACATATTGGAAGCATATGCGATACTACAATATTCATCGATCGTTGTCGCGGATGAAATCAAGTGTAAAGTTATGAAATTGTATATAATGAACTCTTTATGCTGTATAGCTCCCTCTCAAGGTCAAGATATTAATTAAGCTTTAAGCTTTAAGCTATTGATGTCTAACCCAATTTTTACTCGTGAATTATTGGGTTACATATACGATACTAATCGTTTTAGATAGCTTTTAAAGCTATCAGGGATCCCCTTAACTTATGTCGATCCTGTAATAATATATAAAATGAAGTATTTGCGGTTTTTCCATGAACAATTGCAACTAACTCCCATCTCGCCTTTTATGTGCATTTTATGCAATTTTAATATTGCAGCTTTTTTTTTTTTTTTTTTTTTTTTTTTTTTTTTTTTTTTTTTTTTTTTTAAAACCATATCACTATTAATTTCATTTCACCAAGGAAAGTCGCTCGTGGGCTTGATTTCCGAAGCCCACGCCAAAGCTATACACGAAATTGACTGGCGCAAATAATCTTTGAGATTGAAGAGCGCCATCTAAACGAAGAACCAACCAACCAACCTTTAAAGCAATGTTTCTTGACTAAAATCGACCGATTGGCTATTCCTGTTTGGAAATTATATATCACATATACATATTCTGAAAATTTCATGGTCGCAGCTACCATTGTACGGCCGTAGGCGCTATTTGAAAGTTATCAACATTTACCGGTAAATTTTTATGCCTCCGTTACGAAGTACCCGGAGGCATTATGTTTTCGGGTTGTCCGTCCGTCCGTCCGTACGTCCCGTTCTCGTGATCGCGTTATCTGAAGAACCGATCGATGGATTCCTGCCAAACTTTGGTCATGTATGTATCTTGCAGAGCCGATGAACTGATTAGATTTTGGGGTCGCGAGGTCAAAGGTCACAGGGCTCATTATGTATGCAAAAACAGCTCGTGATCGCGTTATCTCAAGAACCGATTGATGGATTCCTGCCAAACTTTGGTCATGTATGTATCTTGCAGAGCTGATGAACTGATTAGATTTTGGGGTCACGAGGTCAAAGGTCACAGGGCTCATTATGTATGCAAAAACAGCTCGTGATCGCGTTATCTCAAGAACCGATTGATGGATTCCTGCCAAACTTTGATCATGTATGTATCTTGCAGAGCCAATGAACTGAGTAGATTCTTGGGTCATGAGGTCAAAGGTCAAATGTCATGGGCTCATTATGTATGCAAAAATAGCTTGTGAACGCTTTCTCATTAGAACTGACAGATGGATTACTATTTAACTCAGGACATCTTGCAGAGCCAATGAACTGAGTAGATTTTAGGGTCATGAGGTCAAAGATCAAAGGGTCATATGAGAAATTGCTTGTAACCACGATATTCTGAGAACCTGTTAATGGATAACAATGAAACTTGAATTTGAAAAATTTCTTCTGTTTTGGTTTGTAAACTTGCTCTATGACGGAGGCATCATTTTCGACTGCGCGCAGTCGAAGTTCCATCTAGTTATATTAAATTTTTCTCGAAAGCAGAAGTGTTTTAGGGGCAAAATTTTCCAGTGCTTATAATACATCCACAGGGGCATCCAAATATATCAAAATTGTAAATAATCACTATCCAGCCAATTTTCGAAATTCCAAAAACTTTGTATTACCTTTAAAGCCCCACTGTCCTACTTGTAGCTACTTGCTCCCTCTATATAGAAAACTTCCCTAATCGGTGCCTGTTGGTCCCCCATGATCCTCTTTTTCTTATGTTAGTTGAGAGCTGAGTTGATGAGATAGCCACCTGTCAGTGACCTGGCTGGGTGGTCTAATCCCTTCTGGCCCAGTAGTATTGACAGTCTTTAAGAGATAGAAATGTATCTTTACGTAATTCTAAATTGCAGTGAGGTTATTTTGTAGGTGGTTTACCTCTTTGTGTGAATTTGTTTTTACTTCATAGATGTATATGATACTGATCCTATGGTAGTAGTAATGAATGCAAATCATTTTACTTTCCTTTAAAAAAAAGTTTTTTGTTTTAAAGGGAAATCTTACCTTGGTAGCTAAGTACTCGAGAGGAAATGAGAAAAATCTGAGAAGTAGACTGGTGAAGTCTTGAATGAAATCTGTTAAAAAGTGAGGAAGTTATGAATTTTTGTAAGTTGTTACCATTATAGGTATGGGCTCTTCAAATTTGATCCAACACACAAAATGAGTAAAATTTCAATTTTTCAAAAATGTATGATTCAGAGGGTATTTTCTCTTTAGAGGACTTATAATAAATCCATAATATATTATGAGTAGTGCCCCAAGGGAGAATGTGCTTAGGAGAAATTAATGATATTTTTGTACATGACAAACCGGAGAGTTGTCCATGATTTCCGCCACATTCCACTGACCAAACTGTCAATTTGAGATTCGCATAGACTTGGTGATCTCATGTATGAAACTTTCTTAACTTTCTCCTTTTTTGTCTGATTTTTTTCAAACTTTCACCATTCTGTTTCTCTTTTTTTTGTTGCTTTCATACAAATGAACTTCTTACAAGGGTTGCATTGCTCTTTAAAGGCATCGTTTAGCAATGTTTGAATCTGAGATGCACAGCCCTCCGTGTTATCAGTGTCTGTGATATGGTTTAATAAATTGCGCTTCAAAATGATCAAGAAGTTCCTCAAAAAAGTAAAAATCTTTTAGTGACCGGTTTTACTATACTCATTTTCTCCAATGACTGTAGTGTTATGAAAACCGTTAGGAAAACGCAAAATTTGATTTTGATTTCCAATCATAAATATCTTGATAATCATACAGGCAATCTGCTTGTAAAAGTCATTGGGTTCCTGACTGACCTAAATGTTTATAATTATCATTGCAGTATGAGCTAAATCCAGGATTTTGTTTCAGAATCTGAGACAAAGTTACCCAATCCCTTTAAGCTTGGAGATTTGTTATGGCTTAAAACCGAGATGGGCTCTGTGCCAACTAATCTCCATGAGGTTTGTTGTTTAGTTTAGAAAATGTCATGTAACAACAGCTTAACCTCGTTTTCCCTGAACTCAAGGAGATTGTTAGAACTTTGTCCTGAACTTAGGGTGTGCATGAAGCTTATGAAGCAAGTTCTTGAAGATCTTCTTGGTAATCTGGTTGTTTACTTAAACTTTTTGGTACCAATTTGGCTCATTATGAAGCAGATCTGATTTTAAATTCATAAACTCTATTTGATTTTCAGGACACTGTTATTATATTTTCCAACTAATTTTCATCTCTTGCAGATAAAACCCCATACCCAGAGCTGGTAAATGATTTGGAGAAAGGAATTGTGGTTGGGATTGTGCTTGCAACGCTCTGTATCATGATCTGTACACTACTGCTTCTCTTCAGACACAGGTAGGTCTACACTATAGTTTGGATTGATGGACTTTCATCAGTCATTCAGAGCTGCCAACCAGTCCGCTTTTCCTGGAATTATTCTTTTTTTTCATCCAAATTACGTTTTTTTCTTCACAAAATACGTTTTTTTAAACAATAATTTTAATAATTTAAATTTAAAAAAAAGAAAACAACATACTGCACGTCAAACAACTGCCCTAAAATGCTATTTTGATCACAAAGTCAATAGAAAACTAAGGTGAAAACATACTTGAAGAGAAAAATATTCTCAAAAAGAATGAAACTCCGATAACACCAAAATGACTAGAAAATGCCTACTTGTAAATAAACTATAGGTCCTAATATGGAAAAAAAACTGCATGAGGAATGGACATTCCTGCATTGGAAGTGTGTCGCGCGTGGTTGTAAGTTTCGTCTGGGCCCTGTATCTTTTAATGAGTTTAATTTGATTGTAATTTCCTCCATCAATTAATCAATCATATTTTTAGAATCGATAATTATTACAATCAGTTTCATGTTCCAAGAAAGATAAAATCAATCGTAGCAAGAATGGAGATACAGAGTGATCTTTTACACATGATAGCGAGTTTTATGTTACTATGCTGACCGTCATTTACATGGGCCTTTGAACCAGAGCTGTAGTCTTTATCTTTAAGTGTCAAGTTAAGAGACTGTACTTGCAGACTTTGAGTTGTCAAAAAATGGCCCTATCTGTAGACAAGTCACCTGTATAGAAAGGCCAATCAAAAATAGTACATGCAAGGATCATAATGTTACCTCATACCATGGTGGGCAGATGATGCATATATGGTTGTTCGACTGTATCATAGGGTGAATTTGTTTTTATGTGGGTTTTTTTAAGGTGACAAACTATACAAATTGGTTATGGGACACAGACGTGCAGGATTATAGAAGGAGATGATTGAAGTAGTAATGTGTGTTGTGTTATAAGATGCATTTTCTACTTGATACCCAGCCAGCCAGCGTCATATGTGTTAATTGAAGTTGCTTTTTTTTTGGCCTGAAGGAGAGATTGCACCTGTCACCACAAGTTCTGCGTTACCAAACAAGAAGAGAGACCGATGCCAGGCATAGAGTTAGGAGAAACAAAAACAGTAGAAACACAGCTTTACAGTCCACTCCCACAATCAGCAGTCTTGCAGCATCAGCTCTGCAATGATCAAGAAGTAAGATTTACATGTTCCTTATGTTTTTTCCGTTATTGGGCAATACAATATAAGATCCATTTCGTTTTTGTGACGGCTTATATCAATTATA
The DNA here is from genome assembly GCA_035222895.1 of Strongylocentrotus droebachiensis. Lineage (NCBI taxonomy): Eukaryota > Metazoa > Echinodermata > Echinoidea > Camarodonta > Strongylocentrotidae > Strongylocentrotus > Strongylocentrotus droebachiensis. The sequence continues at coordinate 194,516 of JAVYIG010001950.1, forward strand.
ATGTCCAGGGTTTTGATTATTCTTGCTATTTTAAAATTGTGAATTTCAAATTGGTTATTTATATCTCTTGTATCTATTTTTTAATGTACTCTGAATCCAATGATTTAATCTTTTCAAATGTTTTTTTTGCGACAGGACCCAAAAAGTAGAGAACCGTTACTGCATGACCTCAGTCTCACCAAGCCTCACTCTGGCTACCTCAATGGAACCACACTCATCGTTAATAACAGCACCACTACCACCAGTAAGATACCACCTCATACACAGCAACAGCATCAGGAGTCCAGTCTACCTCATCTGGCCAGCACAAGACATCAGGAATCCCCTTCTCAATGCTCCTCCTCTCAACCCCTAACTTTCTGCCCTGAAGCGACAACGAGTAGCGGGAGCAGCCAGCAAGACATCGTCGCAAAGGTTGCAGAGACATCCACCCACCAGTGTTTGGTCCATCCAGACCTTGCATCTACCTCAGTGATAGACGAGTCGCAAGTAGCACTGCTACAAGAACAAAACCTCCCGGATGGCTCGGGCACAGATTCACCGCCGCGCCCAGCCTCGTACCGGGGCACCAACAGCGATAGCGGAATGGACGGTGACATTGACTGGGAGATCGGTGACGATCCTGACGATGCCGGTTCAAACACTGGACATGCGGTTGATCCCATTACCTACCTCAGCAGGAAAACAAGTTTTCACAGTGATCAAGAAGGGACTAATCCAGACTTCAACTCCAAGGCACTCTACCTCTGTAGTGGGGATGTCACCTATGCGTAAAGTCAACTTTTAGAACTTGCAGGGAAAAAAACTTGGATTTCTTTTTTTATCAGGGCGTAGAGTAAATGTTATCTTTTCTAAGTGTTTGGTAATTGTTTACACACTCTGCTGGCAACTCTACCTGTGTGTTCATCTGAGGTGGACACGCGAACGTCTAACGATCAAATCTGATGTGTGGTTTACCGTGATATTAAGGAGTAGTGGTGTGCTTTCCTTAGGATTCAAACATGCGAAGGAGCCGCGGTGATGAGGAGTCACCTTTACTTTGTGGCAGTGGATCTGTGTCAACTTTATTTTCGATTCGTTCACAGAGGATCGATCGAGCTCCTTTGAAAAAATGAAGTAGAGATTGAAAGAAAGAGTGAGATATAGAAGAGTTTAAAGAGAGTGAGTGAGTTGAAAATGTTATTGTAGTATATTACCTCAAACTGACCTCAATGGACTACTCAAAAGCCACAATGCTTCCATAGGAAGGTACGTGCATGGACACAGCCCACACCTCATCACATGATCATGTTCTTTGTTGTATTCAAACATGCTGGGAGCTTTAATTCTTCAACCTCAACATGATTGTCCTTCCCTTGGAGTGAGAAAATTTGTCATGCATTTGCTTTGAAATGTGAGGGATAAAACCAGCTATTGGAGAAAGACAAATAATGAATGAATCCCCTATGTGTAAACAAATATGTTGATAACAGTTAATATAATACATGAAGATAGTGATAGTGAAGAAGAACATTTACAAGTATCTGTACTGACCTGTTAAAGAATGAATGAACTTTCCATCCAGCATTTATTTCTTGATTGGAGCAACTTATCAAGCAAATATTACCTCTCTTATTTCTACAAAATATATTGGGTATTTCCTGATATTATTGTTTTAGTTTCAAGGATAGCGTTTATATCTGAAGTGGAAGTCCATTAGAAGAGTGTAAACAATGCAATTTGGGAATATTGGCTTCAGGACCTCAAAGAAGCTTAACCTTATCCATAGCTGCCAACTATTACTAAACTTCATCATAAATAAGAATTTCAGACCCTCTGTACAAAATTATGAATGCACCTTCAAGAAATATGAAAATGAGCGCAAATATGCCTGTATGCTTTGAATACAGACTTAATACATGGCGCAATGCCAAACTTTAAAAAAAAAATGAAATCGGTTGGATGCATGTACACACAGTCTATCTTGAATGGAAAGATTGCCTCGTTGCGCTGGCTATCCAGAGTGTTTAAGTTCAGTGGTACATACCAAGGAGCTTACACAGTGCATTGAATAATATACACAGAATACGTTGCGCAATCATGCACTCATTTGGTCCCGGTTGGATATTCATACAACCATTATTTGCATGACATTATGTACACTTATATTACAAGTGTTGGCAGTTATGCTTATCTACCTGCTTTGGGAGAAGATTCTTGTTTTTAACTCGTCATGTCATTTGTTATATTCACATGCCAATGGCATTGTTAGGGATCTACCTTGCTTTGATTGGTTTCCCAATCCTAATGCTTTCTAGGCTGTCAGCTAATGTTCTATACATATTTACCTCTTCCTACTTGTCATATAACACAAAACAGAGAGAAAAAAAATGTTTATTACAGTTTGGAGTTTTTGATTAGAAGCATCAAATGTAGACACTTTCTACCTCTATTATAAAAGAGAAAGATTACCACCAAATGACATTGCCTTTCTACCACATCAGGATTTGTTTTTGAGTTTCATTCTCATATTTGTATTCATTCGGCAGTCTTTGGGTAAAGAAAAGAGCAACAAGGGTTTCTGGAAATCTTCCGTCTCAAACCAGTGTCATCCTATTCTCTGGAGTAAAACAACTATCATTGTAAACAAAAAAATGATTTTCAAACTTTTAATTTTCCACTCCTAATGCTCTCTAGGACGTCAGCGAATGTTCTATACACATTTACCTATTCCTACTTGTCATATCACGGAAAAATAGAGAAGATAAAAAAAATTATTGTTTGGAGATTTAGATTAGATACATCAAATATAGACATGTTCTACCTCTATAAGAAAACAGACAGATATCCACCAAATGACTTTGCCTTTCTACCACATCAGGATTTGTTTTTTGAGTTTTATTCTTATCTTTGTATTCATTCAGGAGTCTTTGGGTAAAGAAAACAGCAACAAGGGTTTCTGGAAATCTTTCTCAAACCAGTCTCTAGAGAAAAACAGCTATCAGTGAAACAAAAAAATGACTTGTAACTTTTCAGACAGTGCTTGTCAATTGATTAATCATTCTATGATGGGTAAAAGATAAAAAGAAATCAAGAACAAAATGAGGGAAACCTGTTTTTATAGAAAAGTTCTTAATGTGGTGTTACTGTACGTTTGAATCCTTCATTCATCCTTGAAATTCACTCCAGAATATTAAAAAGATAGCGATTGCCTAATAACACCCCGCCCACCTTGTGCTTCAACTTAGAGAGAGAGATTGAAAAAACATTAATTGAACATGTTCGCTCCAACCCTCCCCCTCCTCCCCTCCCCCTCCTCCCCTCCCCCTCCTCTATCTGTCAAAATTAAAACAAACTAAATGAGTGAAAGAAACACACACTCTATCCACCAATCATAGAAGGCCTATGGTCCCACTTACTTATGTATTGATGCAAATGTGATGTAATGATAAAACTGTATCTCAATTGATAGATGATGGTGGCCATTGGAAGACCACAATATTTTCTTGTTATCTTTTGGGATGTTTTATGGAGTAAAAAAACTACCTCAAACTGTAGATAAAAGAAACGATTGGTGAAAGAAATCCTCATTTCAAACAATAAATGGGACTCTTACAAAGCTTTTAGTTTGTTGAATGTTCGCCATGAATTAAATTGTTCAATAATTGTGTAATTTAAAGGAGAGTGCCCATGATTTTTGTGGAACAATGTATATATTTAGGGCTTTGAAGGTGATTTTTGGTGGAGTTGTTTCTATCTCTCCAGTATGTTTGTTGGTGTTATTTTTTCATGTCAAGAATTGAAGATTAAATGGACTATGGATTCACGTGCACTGTTACTAAATATCAATGGTAAATATTGCAGTTAATAATATGCTCAAGATTGCTTATCATTATTACTTCGTCAATCCTAGTACAGGAGTATGAATTCAATTTATACTCCTGTACAATTGACAGAACCCCCCCCCCCCCCCCTGTAGTGATGGGGGGGGGGGGGGTATTAGGGATACATTTGGTAGAAATTGCACTTTCTATTATCTTGTGGAATTTCAAAATAATACATCTTGGAAGTCAATTGCTAATTTAAAGTAATTTTTGATTATTATGTTTTGGTAGTTTGAATATAATGATTGTGAATGCATGCGTGAATGTGGCCATACGTTGAATATTAATATTAGAATTATCGCTGCAATTGACACCTTTGTAGGTATATGGTCATATACAGTAAATTGATTATTATATTTTGGTAGGTCGAATAGAATAATGAAAAATACATGCATGATTGTGGCGATATGTTCAAAAATCAAATTAGAATTATTGCTGCAATTAACACCTTTAAATTATTATCATATTTTGGTAGGTTGGATAGAATAACCATATGCTGAAAAATCCAATTAAAATTATTGCTGCAATTAACACCTTTAAATGATTACCGGTATCATATTTTGGTAGGTTTGATAGAATAATTTTAAAAAATACATGCAAGATTGTTGCCATATGTTGAAAAAATAAAAATTAGAATTATTGCTGCAATCGACACCTTTGTAGTTATATGGTAATATACAGTAAATTGATCAATGTAATTGTAAAGTCAGCTCAGGCATCAGGTTTTTTCTTTACTTTCTTTTATTTGTTGGCAGTTTTTACAAGGCTAAAATGTAATTTTCAATGATCTACCTCTTATGTTGTTGGGGGGAGGGGGCAAAGAGAAAAAAAGGGACAGTGTTCACTTTGTGAAATGTGGCCAAGTATATATATATATATATATATATATATGTATATATACATGCACACATATAAGTATATATAAGACTTGCAACAGATTCAGGAAACAAAAAAGAGCAACCTATTATGTGTGTTGCAAATATAAACTGCTATTTATTAATCTTTATACATGTATGTTTGGCTATAGGGTAGTTTTTTTTTCTCTCACTTTTTATCTTTTGCAAACTGTATTGAGTACCGGTAGGCATATATTCATAGGTTTAATGGTGCAGTTGTTGACATGCTAGATGTTTATTCAAGAGAGAGAAAGAGTGTGTGTGTGTGTGTGTCTGTGAGTGAGTGAGTGAGAGAGGTTAATAGAATGATGGAAAATATATTAGGAAATATTGGCTCATATATTTCACATTGCACAAATTGTAAATAGCTGGTATGGTAATGTGAGCGGGGGACGAATATAGTCATTGTAATGACATGACCATTTCACAGTGATTAAAATTTCTACATTACCACCTTGGGGAAATGGAATAGCTTGATGGTGAGGTACTGATAACAAAAAAAGTTATTGGTGAAATACTTTTAGAGACTGAAAACATATTGTTACAAAATTGCTAATATGTAGTGATATTGTTAACAAATCTTCCCCTCTGACTTTGGAAAAGCATCTCATTACCGGTACATGTTATTTTCAGCCAACTCGGAATAGATTCATAAAACTCGACACATTTGTCTAATTTTGTTTTGCAAGTAGTCGTAGTAGATAGAAATGAAGCAATGCTTAACACGTAATGCTAAATTATGTATTGTCATAGTTTATTTTGGTGTCGTCTACATCTGTCCCACCGTCTTTTCATTGCAATTTCTCAAAAACATCCGAGGGATTCAATTCTAATTTGATACCATAATGGTTCATCTTTGGAATATATACTTCAAACTAGACCCTATAAAATCATGTTATTATACTTTCTCATAGGAAGTAAATGAAAATCATTATTATGCTGTGCATAAGTTTAATTTAAAAAAAAATTAAGTGTAAAATAAAGGACAAATGGAGAGGAATTGTTATTGGTATTAATAACATTCTCCCAGAAGTTCGTGAAATTTTTACTTAAATACACATAGAATTTCAGCATGGTTTGATATGTGCCAGCGTGTAATGTAGGTTTCTAATCATGGTTTGGTCATGGATAAGTGTTAGTGTATATATATATATATATATATGCTGCATCAATGGTAGTATAGACCTACTCGTAGAATCGTCTCAGCATGTGTTTTAAATCATGAATTGTATTGTGCCATTAACATAAAATATTAACTAGACCATATTTTCTTTGGTCAAATGATTGCCTCTCCAACTATTTGCTCATTTGCTTTTTGTAGTTTTCTCCTTTAAATCGTGTAAATTAGTGGAAGTGATCTGTTCAGGAGAGTCCATCATTTTTAGTACTTTTTAGTTATTCTTACCACGATTCATCTCTTTTTACTTTCCCAAGCTTAGATTATGAATAATTGTAAAAAGCATTCATTGTTATGTAAAAGAGAATTTCATGGAAAAGTATCCATGATTTTTTATTTTTTTCTCCCTTTATTTATTTTTATAAATAGATATGCTGCATGTATTTTTTTAATGTGATTGACCCCACTTTGATGGTCTATAGTGCTGCAACTAATCATGTCATTAATTGTAATGAGTCCATGTAAGAATAGTCAATAGTTTATTGCTGAATGGGATAAGTATCTAATGGTGTAAAAGAAAACTTTGTTTAAATTTGTTTAGTTGATGGTATTTTTATTGTGAAAGTGCATAAGTGGTAGGGGCTGATATGAAGCTGTACAAATTTGATTTGTTTGGTCTCTTTAAGATATTGTCAATTTTTATTGAATGTATGCTGCATGAATTAATCAATTTCAGTGATTGAATACAAAAATGTTTTAGGGACATGTTCCTTATTTTTTGTTTAAAGACAATTTTTTTTTTTTTTTTTAAAGAATGAAATTCAAGTTAAACATCACCTACAACAAGTCCTTTTTTTAAATCACTGCAATATGAGGATGTTTTTATCAGATAAAGGAGGAACTCCCACTTGTAATTGTAATGATAGAAGCCTTTAGTGTTATGAGAAACCTTTATCATTTGAACACTTAGTGTCCTGTGCTGTATACATACCAGATAATTATTTTGTGTGTTTTCGTGACTGTGTTTGCCTCATGAACAAAAGCATGTAAAAAAGGATGCATGCCCATTTTATTGGAAAACTTTTTCTCAGATTGAAAATCAGGGATATTTCTGTAAGACAGGATTTTGAAGTTTATACGAAAACATGCTTTTCATATATTTTGTATATAGATTATATATATTTTCATTTGGTTTTTGTTTGTCATGTGTATTCTAAAGGTGTTTTTTTGCTTGTTCCATGGATGATGTTTTAGTCCCTTCTGAGAGTAGGTCATTTCAGGGTTGCTGTATTATTTTCATTTTACATCTAATATGACGGTCCACATGGAGGGTGGGATGATTATGATGGTCTTTGACCTATAAATGGGATAAGAAATGTGTGAGATTCAACAGTGTTCATTTCCTTTTATAAGTTTTGCCAATGATTAAATCTAAGTGGGATAGATTGAGAAAGTAAAATGACTGATTGATCAGCTGTGAAATTTGCTCAAACCGGAGGTGTTCACGCATCATTCAATATGTAAACTCATGACTGTTCTGAATTCAATGGAAAATCAGTGCTTTTTCAATGCTCTTTGTTCGTATTTCACAGATTCAAAATGAGGAGTACCGGTACTTATGTTCCAAGATCTGCAACGTCCAAAAATTAGAGATGTATTTTGGACACAGGAAATCCGTAATATAAACAAATAAAAAATAATAGATGCTTTGGCGAAGAAGATTTCTGAACCTCTTGTAAGCATCTTTGACACTAACCGGTATACAATTCAAGTTCCTTGATAATAAGTCTCCTTGAAAATTGCTAAAAATCTACATTTTTCTTATACAGTAGGCTTGCGGTTGCACCATGTGAGAGAGGGGAAAAGGACTGTTGGTGTAGTCTTGAAAAAGACTGTTGGTTATCTTTCTTAGCTTATAGTTCTAAGGAGAACTAAAGCGCCGGTTGGAGAGGATAGGTAGCGGGAGTGGCTCTGTACTCAAGAAACAAGAAACATTTTTCTTGTACCCCTGCTTTTTGTGGGGGGGGGGGGGGGGGGGGGGTAAGGGATTAATTGCATAAATTTCTCTCAACCTCCCCACCCCCCCCCCCCACAAACAATAGGGGGTCATATGATATGAAATCATATATGATACCTTTTATTGAAGAGTGAACACCAAAGGAGAGCAACATTTGTACTGTGTCCAAAATCCAAATGTATGGAACAAAGACTCAATCTGACAAACAAACAAACTAGAGTGTAAAAACTCATTCAGATATGACGAGTCAAATCACCCCCCAAAAGTCATGAATTTCATGCATGCCCGAGAACCAAATTGATTAGCGTCAACTATGTCAAACCCCCAACCTATGATGGTAATGGTTTTATCTAAAAGTGCATTCAAAGTTGTAAGTTTCCAAATGTTGAGAGCAGTCATGATATACATCATTGTGTTTTAATTATGCACAGCATTATAAAAATCTTGCTTCATTGGTCAATTTGCTGACCGTAATGCTTTTGATGAGCTCACAAGTTGCACACTCACATATACCCAATATCACTTTAAAGGGAAAGTCACTCATTAAGTTGGGTTTTAACAGGAGCAGAAAAATGAGAGAAATAAGTTACTGAAAGTTTGAGCAAATTCTGATTAAAAATAAGAAATTTCATGAATTGTTGAAAATTGCAATATTGTTTATTGCTCCTCTCCAGTTTGCTCTGTCATTTTCTTAGTTATTAATGGCGGAATAGGTTTGTTTCATACAGAGGTTGTATAAAAATATTTTTGCAATAATAATATTTAAGGTGATTGTATGATTGACAATTTTTAAAAGGGAAAATATAGATTTTTGAAGTATTTTAGTACAGGGCAAACTAGAGGGGATGTTGCAAGATGGGTCACAGAGTTGCCAATTTGTGTTTGATTGATCGCAACTTGAAAAATTAATTATTTTATTATTTTTAAACTGACATGTTCCTCTCATTTTTCTGCTTTTATTAAAACCAACTTAATACCAGGGCGGACTTCCCTTTTAACAGCTTAGACTGACTGCACCTATGTATTTGACTGTATTACAATGGGCCATTCACAGCCTATCATTCGCCTGGCTATATATTACCTCACACATATCTACCAAAATCTCAATATATATAATGGGGACAGTATTTTGATATACGCGTTATGTTAATGATGATGATGATGATGATGATGTTATTGATGATGTTGTTGATGATGATGATGATGATGATGATGATGATGAATATTATTGTATGTTTTTTGTACAAAAGAGGAAATAGAAAGGATACCTCCCAACCTCATTTCCCCTATTTTAATGTGAACTAATAAAAAGGAAACACTATAAATATGAGTACTACATTTTGTCATTTGTATTTTCTTGACTTAAGATGTCTTATATAAAGAGAATGTGATGTGATTTGTGAAAGTTTTGTGTTTCTGATAATGATTAGCATAAACAATGATTACAAATATATTAAGGTCCATATTGTTCTAAAACTTAACTCCAACACTCGGTTAAAGCCCCTCTAAAGTGTTGGGAGCCCAATATTCGCCAACAATTTGATGGCAAAATGTGGAAGAGGATGTCATTTAAGACACATCTGCAAAGATTTCCCCCAAAAAAATGTGTTTGAAGACAAATATTAAAAGAATACCGGTACATAAATTTGTTTTTCTGTTGTATGCAGTATACCCGATACCTAAACTTTGTATTCTTTCATCAATATTCAACCTCAAACATATTTGTTTTGAAAATCCTTGCAGAAATGTGTCTTAAATGACATCCTCTTTCACATTATGATACAATTTAAGTGAAATTTTGCCATCAAATTGTTGGGGCTCCCAACATTTTAGAGGGGCTTAAAATGTTGTTCATAAAGCAAGGAAGATAGACAGAGGTCTACTAAATTCAAGTCTTTCCTTTATATAACATGACTTTATTTCTTGTGTTGTGTTTAACTTGAATTATACAGGTCTAAGTGTTCTATGGTTAAATCTTGCTTTCTATTCAAATTACCTCTGGAATATGACTGCAATGCTACGATATTTGCTTTTATTTTTAACTCCTATTTCTTTTAAAAAACAGAATCACTGTTAATTGAAATTAAACTTTGTTGTCATAATGAATGTAAATTGCATGCGTAAGCTCTGTGGAAACAAGATGAGCTTGTGATTGTTTAAAAAAATCCTGATCTGGTGATGGTATTCAACAAAATGGTACAAGTTTGCATGATACCTTCGGTATTAAAATACACAAATTGATTCAATTTAGGGTAATATGGAGCAAAGGTTTAACAAACAAAAAAGAAGGCACTTATACAATACAAGTTGTATTCCTATTATTTGTATTTCAAAATTATTAGGGTCCAATTTTATCCATATTTCACTAAGTTGTCCAAAAGCTTTGAGATGTATATCCATAGCTGGCACAAAAGAATAACAACTAGCTGGTAGAATTCCGAATTAATTACATGTTCAACAGAAAACTTTTAAATTGACTATTTCTGATAATAGGCAACAATTAAACAATCTTACAAGTCATCTTAATTTTCTTCGTGAGACAATGTGAGAGGGATGAGCAGATGTATGTTCAAATAAAAAGTGGAAAATTGTCAATTATGCGGCATTAACTTTATGAGCAAATTGCCGGGGATCGACGAAAAGGGTTTTCCAACCAGATACTAATTAGCCAACGATATCGGTCCATTTGGGACACACCCCTTTCACGCCTCCTTCACGCCCTCCTGAACAGCTGGAATAATCAAACATGCAATGTGAATCTCCCCCCCCCCCCCCCCCCGTAACCTCCCCAAACCTCCCCAAACCTCCCCTCAAGACCCTTCTCTCCCAGTAAGGCAGTAATGTTTATTTTCATTAACATTTATAAAATTGTTGCTAAGAAAGGGAAACGATAGATGATCATTTATCCTACTCCATCGAAGAAGATCCAGAAAACTTTTGATTCCGCGCCTCATAGTCATAATGGTTTAGCCTTTAGGTTACGCGCACGCAGATCGTACATGGTACGGACGGCCGAACGTACAACCCTGGCCCTAGCCGTCGCCGCTAGCGCAGCCTTCGTATATTTTGTTAGTTTACGACACGACTCGACCGCAGGTGCACCGAAGTTGTTTGTGTAGGGCTTGTGAATTGTACGAACCGCGTTGCTAAAATGGCTGAAAACATCATCTCTAATGACAATGGCGATGCCATGGTTTTTTGTGGCACGTTGATACACTCTACAAAAGCATCACCGATGGTCATACTCCAAGATCAAGTTATTGGTGTGCGAAAGGGGAAGGTAAGGCATGTTCTCGTTTCTTGTGGTTAAACTAAGTTGAAATTAAATAGACCTAAGAGCTAGAGTAAGTAGTAGCAAGGAGGTACCATCACCTCCTTGGTAGTAGTAAGTACATCATCATGATCATACATGTAGTCCCAATAATATTGATTGTGTAATAAATGTGCGTTTGGTTTCAAGGCCAGGCAATGATGATGTTTTTACTGTCAAGCTGTTGTAAATTGAAATGTGAATGTTGATCTGGTCATTCTGGTGACATGAATATTCTGGAATCTGGATGAATTCTCTTAATTTTTTAAAATCTGGTGTGATGATGATTGAACGCTGTACACATTTACTTACAATCTTCAGTAGTAGGTCTATACGTATACCACTCCAGCAAAGCATAGAAGGAGCTCTGTGAGTTGGCTCAGTCGGTAAAACGTCTGCCTGTCGATCTCGGGTTTGTATCCCGAGCCTGCGTTGTGTGTTAACGAGCTCCCCTTGTTTCATAGACACAGGCTATGTTAAGTGGAAAACAATCCATACCTCGGATAGGACTTTAATTGTAGGCCCGTGTGCACGTTAAGAACCCACTGCACTATTCGTATAAGCAAAGAGATACATCTTTGGTATAAGAGTTACGGGGAAAGCCCGATATAGTGGTCCACCCGCACACCCCAATCAGGCAGAGTATACACTAAGGCTGTGACGAGTACTCGCACTGTTGACAACTACTCTAGTACGATTTCTCGTACTCGAATACTCGGCTGCCATTTTTGTTGTTTTTTGTTTGCACTGTCCAGGCCAATGCTTACCCGTGCCCGGCAGAACGTCGGCATGGTTTCCCAGCTCAATCACTGTCAACTCACCACTCAGAAACTGGGACCAAATGTCCAGATTTCTGTTTGGACTCGGAGGAAAAGTAGTCTATCATCTTTGGTTTTAAAAACAACATTGTTTACTATTATTATTAAATCAACGCCTTCAACTGCAAATCGAAGTGAAATCGCGGGAGTTTTCGTAGACGGACCTGGGATACTTCTACCGTAGTATGTATGGTGGTGGCAAAAAAAAAAAAAAAAAAAAAATTTAAAGTTTTTTTTTAATAAATAAAAACAAACAAACATGGCGTTCGAGTATTCGCCTGTAAGCCTGGGAGTGTCCTCGAGTACCTCATTACACGGTTATGCACTGCCTTAGTATATACTAAATAAATGGGAGAAAATAAAAATTATTGTTGAAAAACTTACTTTTGAATGCCATGCTAAAAAATCATACCATTGAAATTGTAAATGACCGTAATAATTCAATTCTGTAATTTCCAGCTGATTCACAGCTCTAAATCATGTAGAAAAACTGAAGAAATCGCCCCTGATTTTCCTCCGTCGTGTCTCGTTAGGCATTACGACCGAATTTGTGTATACAGGTACATACGATTTCACATGGAGATTCAGCGTCGACCAAAAAAATGCACACAATGAACACAAAGTGTTCAGCAAGTTCGACAGTAGACTCACGATTTGAATTTTACTGCTATTTAGTAGTCATCAATTGTTACAAAGTACCGACTTTGAGCGAACTCAGTTGAGCTTTGTACAGTGGTGTTTGAAATGTTGAGAATCAATAATACACAAAAAGTATACTAATGCTGCTATGTGTGGTCTACAGTATATGAATGATATGGGACAGTATTGTAAAGGACGAATAGCTAGTATGATGGTTATAGTGCTAATTGATGCTTATTTCATAAAATCCAACCTCAAATGTGACAGCTTTACTTTTGTCTTATTACTTGTACGGACACCCCCCCCCCCCCCCCCCCCCCCCCCCGTCCTACATGATAGAGCCGTCGTTTCCATTTTAATTTCATTAAATACTACTCCCCTAGTCGGTCTTCATTTATTTTTTGTCGCCTTAAGTTATGATAGTTCAGGCTTCAGGGCGATATCCCACAAGACCAAACAGCCCATGAGACCTACAGGCTTTGGAATGCCTGCAAGAATGATACTTTGGTCCGTGGGCTGTTGGTCTCGCAAACCCTTACCTCAGATAATTTGTCAGAAGATCTGTAAGACTTTTGGTCTCGTAGGCTGTTGTACTGTTCTGAGGTAGTCCAGGATTGCAGTAATCGGATAGAGGCAAAGTTGTCTCAATCTTGTAAACAATCTTGCATACCGGTAATGTTTTTTTTAATGAGAGCATTACATGTTAGACCATATTTGAGAGTCTTCATTTCAATGGAAAGTTTATAATTGAATGGAGGACTTACGATCAATCTGGATCAAGCAATAGTCTTGATAAGACAGTTTCCTGATTTAACTTTTTAAAAGTTATTAATTGTTAAAAAATCTTTTAATGAATTGACTACCATTATTTGGGATGGTAAGAACAGACCATGTGGGTTACATCGACCTCAATCTGAATAATTGTGGTTTTCAGGGTTTTTCACTCAAAGGATAACAAATCTATTAATTGGGTGCTTTGTTGTGTATCCAAGCAACACGTATTCAGGTTCCAACAAATTTACCCAGAGAATACAATCGTATTTCAAGAGAAATCATCAATGTGTGACTTACTTTATGTATCCTGACGTTGCTATAGAAATTATTATTGCCGAAAATGAATATTTCTCACAGTATATATTAGAGAAATTCCTCCTTGCTAAAACTTTTAAGGAAGGGAATTAAATTGCCTTATAGAGTGACTGTTAACTATAAGGCTAAAAAGATATGTGTTCCTAGGCTAGCCCGTGGTGTAGTTGGTATTATTCAGTGTTTTATGTTGTCTACCTCTAAGAACCAGTTTTCTTTTTGTAAACTTTTGTTATTCCTTTTTTAGGAAGTTTCAAACAATTTGGATGATTACACCTCCTCCCAAAACCGATTGCTGCTAAACATACCGACCCATGATTTGAGACATTGTGGGAATTTGTTGATGTCTATCCTTGAAAATTTGAATGTGTTCTCATTTGGATAGATCATAGAAGGATGGTTTATGCTTCATGCAGAGATAGTAATGGAAAGTTCTTTCTTAGAACTTGTTGTCCAGCCATATGGTTGAAAACATGACATAGCCTCATCACAAGTTCCTATAGTTGGAAGAAAAAAATACAGGCTTGTTGAGTCCTTGTGCAATGGATAAGTCATGCTTTATTGAACTTTTTGAATGAGATCGTTTGATTTGAAGGTCTGTAACCCTCCTCAAAGGCTGCACGTGGGCATTGATGAGAGATACTTACTTGACTGTGGTTCCTAGAAATTATTCACATGTCCTTCAGTGGCAATGCATTGTATACAAAATTACAAATATTGACTGCTCTGAGGGGCATGTTTAAAACTATTTCCCAAGGTAGTCTCAAAATTATTCTGTGACCCGAGACAGAAGTCGAGGGGCAGAGTGCAGTCTCGAGATCACCAAGGAGTTATAGGCCTACTTTTAAACGTGACCTGTAAAATAAGCAGTCAATATTTGTTTTATATACCGTATTCCCCCTGTCAATTTAAACAAGAGATATTTCATCAAAATGCGCCTTTCAAACTGTCAGATTAATTTGTTTTAGTCTATGGAAATTTACCTGTCAAAGAGGGAAAGAGCATTTTTCACTGCATGTTTCCATTGTTAACTTTTATGCGCAACAATTTTGAGGAAAATACTTTCAAACTGATTATACAATATGTAATTATGAGGGCCATTTATACTTGCATCCAGACACGCCCCAAAATGCCGAACCGGAGCCTAACCGCGATGTTTCAGTGATGTTTCCAAGGCAACTACACTTTACCGGCAAAAATGCCAAGCCCGAAACATTCCAAACCGAAGTGTTATTTTTTGGCGTGTTTGGCGAGAATAAACGCTCGCAGCTGAAACATCGCAATGTTTGTCACATGACTTTAGGAGCTGGGCTAGCTGTCGTCCTTGGACTGCAGCAGCCACAGCGTAAAACCAGCTGATCAAAAAAGCTTTTTGCATTGGAAGACCGCGCATGTGCATTACCAACCAAAACACGCCAAGTGTAAACGGGAGCGTGAAACATCACACTTTTTTTAAATGTGGTATTTTAACAGTATAAATGTGCCTATGTATGTACTTTGAAGATTGAATGGTATGTCAATATTATCACCATAGCTCAAATAACACTTCATAACACTACAAGCTTGGAACCAGGACCCATGCAATAAATATGAAGTCATAAAATCCCAGGCTCTTTTCAAGATAGACTTTGCTCCAAGAGTCAAATTATAGTACATTCAGAAACATTGTCCCATTTATTATGATTTTAGCACATCACAAATTATGTGTATCAGATAATCAGATATGAAATACATGTAAGTTGATGCAAATATCTTGCTGTTTTTAGATTCATTGTTTTAATCAGGTTTGCAGGTAATTCCTTTAAAACAAATAGAATTAATTTGAGACAAGTCTTCACATTTCACAACATGTCTAAACATTTTATTTTATTTTCTGAAGTCAAATATCATAATTTGTAATCTCAACATGAAATTGATGGACAGGTGTAATATTAACATGCATTTGGTTATATGGGCTCCACATTTACTTTTTTAGAAGGGGTTCAGAATTAATTTTATAGAGTGTGTATTCGGCGTATTATGGTTGTTATGTTCTGTGGTTGTCTGTTCTGTGGCAGTATGTACACTGTATTCCTTTGTTAAATTCCATATCATTATACAAATCGTAATTCTATCATTGAAATATTAGATATTGGTAGGAAGAACTTAATGAATTGTAATGACTTCAACAAATTATTTGATACAATAAGTTTTTTTTTTTAAAGGATGATATCATTCAACCAGTTTTAAATCATATCAGCAATCATCTGTATCAAAGTATTGTTAGATTCCTGAATGTAATCAATCAACCGCTTTTCCATAAAAAACGCCTAGTTTGCAGACAAGCTGTCTCCAATATAGAGAAGGTCAATAACAAATAACAAAAACTTGGCCTTTGATGACAAAAAGATGGTCACACCCATTTAATGAGTATGAATGTATGGATGTGGAAGTAAATTTGAATTGTAGGCCTGTGTTTGATTATCTGAGCCTCATTTCCCTTGTGATTGACTAGCCTATTGTATTTTCTTTGATAAATTTGCTGACAGTTAGTTGTTATTATACTCTTTTGACCAGTTTGATACCATTATTGACTCACCCACGTAACTCACAAACAATGCTTATTTCAACAGAGGTTTAAAGGATATGCCATGAAGTTCAGGTATTTTGGGGGGTGTTTTTTGCCCTTAAGGTTAAAATGAATATCAGGATTGCAGCTTTTATCATGCCAATTTTTAGTTCGAGGTTAATTCCTTGAAAACATCTACATGTACATGTGGGCTGTGGTAAAATGATAAAGTTTAGTGTCTTTAGTTAATCACTGGTGAAACCATGAAGTTGAAATGTTTTGTAGCTCTCTTGCAGTTAGGTTACAATTTATTTTCAGATTTGCAATTTACATCGTAAAGGGCTGAGTGAAAACAGTTCAGTGCCCGTTAAAGTGTGTTTAGGAGCATACCGGTAACTGTTTATGATTTACAAACCCTCTAACAGAAAAGTTCTAAAACAAATACTTTTGAAACTGTTCTTGTGATGTTGACACTGTAAAACTTCAGACACTTTTTGATGTTTTCTTTACACTTATTTCTTCTCTGTATTGAATACTAAACAGATATTATTTGTGCAGCCGAAAGAGGATTTAGACAAACTTTTGGACCAGCATAATCTTTCCAAAGGATGTGTGAAATACTTGACAAAGTAGTAAGTATTGTTTATGAAATGAATTAGTCTAAATGTGTGATGATGAATCAAAAAGCACATTTATAATAAACATCACAACATTTTTTAAATGTGCATTTCCCAGTGCTTTCTAGTTAGGACTGTTTTCCAGTGGCTCTTTGAATTGTGAAGAAAAAAAATTGAGATCAAATAAATGTGCAATGTTCGTGCTTGTTATATACAAATATTTCATAATGAAACTCCCTAAAGTTTTTCCAAATTTGGAATTTTCAAGATATATTATATTCAACTGTTAATATGAATGAAAGCCTGCCCTTTCCCCCAAGGGTAAAATCAAGATAACATTCATATAACTGTCAACTTAGAAGGGATTATTTTCTAATAATCACAATACTTTTAGAAATGCATTTATATCATTTATTCAGGTGTGCTGTGGTATAATACAATCTATAGCGAACCATCGCAGGCCTGCGCTCCAAGTCATTTTTAGAACCATTGTCAAATTCAAAGCACAAATTTTGGGCTTTATGATAGGTATTGGCTTTAAAATTACCAATAGAAGACTGCGGACTCACTGTCTCAGAAATAATAGAAAATCCTGAAGAAAAAAAAAAAGTTGGTAATTATAAATAATATGCATTAGTTTCATGCCGCTTTTGTTCACAAAGTCATTATTTGTTGACTTTATGCTCCTTTTATTATGTAGACTCAGGGGAGGTCCTGGGGGTTCTCAGGGATGTGCCCCCCCCCCCTTTCTGCTTGTCAGAGAGATTTTTTTTAGACTACCCTCTATTGTAAAATATTAGAGATATGCCTAACACTTAAAGGTAATACAAAGTTTTGGGAAATTTTGAAAGTTGGCTTGATAGTGATTCTTTACAATTTTGATATATTTGGATGCATCTGTGGATGTCTTATGAGCACTAGAAAATTTAGCCCTTAAAACACTTCTACTTTCGAGAAAAATTGAATATAAAAATTTACTTGTGCTCCCGGTAAATTTTGATAAATTTAAAATAGCGCTTACGGCTATACAATGGTAGCTGCGACCATGAAAATCTCAGAGTATGTATTTGTAATATATAAATTTCAAACGGGAATAGCTAATCGGTCGATTTTAGTCAAGAAACATTGTTTTATGGCTTAATTTATGTCTTGACCTTGAGAGGGAGCTATACAACATTAATAGTTTATTGTTTACAATTTCATAACTTTAGACTCGATTTAAACCGCGACAATGATCACTGAATATTGTAGGATCGCATATGCTTCCAATATGTTCATTTGAACCAAATTAATAACCCCATACCAAAACTTTGTATTACCTTTAAGGGTTGTGAAAGGTATACCATTCATTAATTCTTTATTACTGTACAGCCAGTTTCTGATGCCTGGTCTCATCGATACCCACATCCACGCCCCCCAGTCCGTCTACGCCGGCACCGCCCTGGACCTTCCGTTACTTGATTGGCTGAACCGTTACACCTATCCAACGGAAGCCAAGTTCGGTGATCTGGACTTTGCTACTCATGCCTACAAGAAAGTGGTGGTGAGTATGTGTAGCTAGCTGTCTCTCGTGACCCAGGTGAAGAAAATGGGCATCTTGTAGAATTTATTCTGTAAAAGTGACATATTAGGCGGTGTCACACAGAGGCCAAAAATCTGGATTTTAGTTATCCAGATTTTTAGTTATCCTCTTAATTGCTGTCTGTCATCAATTATCTCATTAAAAATCCTCTAACGAAGCAAGAAAATTCTCCCTTGAAAGGATTTTTCAAGGGATTTTTTAAGGGATTTTCTGTGTGACACCGCCTATACTGTATGTTGATAGCAGTGTGCTCAGATATAAACTTTTACAAATTTTAAGTGACAGCCATTTTTGCTGAAATAAATGTCAATGTATTGCAAAAGTGGTGTGTTGTGTCAGTCAGGGTTTAAGTGTTTTATGGCATCATGAAACTGTCGTTAATCTAAACCGCTTTGAAATTTGCAAAAGTTTCATGCACTCAGGAGCTTCTGGTTTTATGGTACAAAACTGTATTGCATAGTTTTATTAAAGGATAGCGCCTAGCCAGCTCATAAGTCACAAGGGCATAAGTAATTTGACATTGTACTGCTGTCAATACCACACAAATTGCTGTATGGAAGCCGTCATGAATGATTTTTCAGGGAACTCTATTCTATAAATCATTATGTCATGGTACATTAATTACCGGTATGTTCCAAATCAGTGCTTTTATGATTTGTTAATACTTAGTAGACTGTGTGACCCTAGTACGACTCTGAAAACATTGAGGCAGCATTGCCTGCATGGCCTGAGGGAATGTATAAACTATATCTCTTCCTTGGTCACAAGATTTTATCTTCATTGTTAAAATAGGGTCTGATTTTTTAAATGAAGATGATCGATGATGCATGCCCCGCTCACCTACAGTTGTTTTCATTGCTCAATATTTGCTACAGAGTAGAATTCAGAAAATGAGAATAGGTATTCATCTTGTGTGTGAACGACACTAAGCCATCAAAATATACTAGAGATTCAAATTCCTCTCAGTAGCAAGCAGTTGATCTGTAGAGGCGTAGAGGTGTCATAGTCGAGTGGTTTAAGCACTTGACTTCAAATGCAAAGGTTGTGGGTTCGATCCCTGACACGACACTGTCCTTTGGCAAGGCATTAATCTTCATACCCAGGAGAGAAATGGGGGCCTGGTATGATAACGAGAGCATTTGTGTTAGTAATTGCCATTTACCCCCACAGTGACCATATGGTAGGAATACTCCCCAGGGATTGGAGATGGTGCACACAGTGCGTGAATGAACGTGATGACTGGGGTAATAATATCTGTAAAGCACTTAGATGGTAATTCGTATTAAGGGCTATATGTTAATCCAGATTCATATTAATATTATCAGTAGTCTGTTATTTATTTGACAGTAAATATTGCAAACATAAGAATACAGATATTTTGGGCTGCTTACCAGTATGGCTCTATATCAAGGATGCATACTAACCATTTTCTTGGATGTCCATAGTAAAATATTAAGATTTAGTGTGCGCCAGACCCCTGTGAACATTTGGCAATTTTATAGGGGCCTTATTCCTAATTCAGGGGGGGGGAGATTGGTCCAAGAGTACTGAATCCCTGTTGTATTGACCCCTGGCTATACAGCGTGTCCAGTGGTTAGAGCAGTGACCGTAGTTTAGGTCCCGAATTCAATAATTGGTTGATGCACCTTTCCCCTCCGACAAGGCATTGATCCTCAGTGATCCTGTCTTTTTTTCTAGCAGATGTTTCTGCAAATATAAAACATTCAAATAACAATAATAGTATATAATATAATTGATTTATATAAAGAGTGACAACTTAAATACACACACATAAAAATGCATATATGATTGAAAGCTTGAAAGTATGGAGGTAAGTAAAAATATTCAAGATAAATGCAGAGGCCAACTATCCTTTTGTTAGGACTTGAAGCAGTTTGTCCCCTGGTTGCATCCTATAAACAAGTATTTGTTCTTCTTCAACCAAAACCCAACCAAACCATACATGGGTACCCATCACAAGCTCTTGCATTGCATGGGATCTTTTAGAAGCCTTCTTCTGTCCTGCATCATTTATCCTATTGCTCTTGAACTATCTATATTACTACCTACATTTTATTTGAATGATCAGTAAAATGTGAAAGCTTTGTATGACTGGAAGAAAATGTCATTTTGAACTGAAATGAATTGAATAGAATCAAACAATCGACTGTCAAAGTAACCTTCTACTATTAAAGTTCTACATGTAGTACATTTTAGCTCCTCAAAGTTCCCACCTGATGTGCTAGGTATGTCTTTGTGTTTGTTCTCCACAGAGGCGTACATTAACATGCGGTACAACAACAGCCACTTATTTTGCAACGATTCATAAGGAATCTTCTCTTAAGTTAGCAGAAATTGCAGGTGAGTTTCAGCACCTACAGATGTTTTGTATTCATAGTAAAAAAGACATTGGAATGAAATGTATTGAATAATATGGTATCATCTAGTTCAATTTGTTTCAAAAGGTGCCTGTGCAAGATAATATATTTTGACATTCTATCAATCCATATTTTTCAGATATTTTTTATATAAAAGTAATTCACTGTCAAGGCAATGAGTTATGATTATCTTTATTTAAATGTTTGTTAGTTCTGAGTACCAGAAGAAATCATTTACTTAAAATCCATATTATTACATGATGTCATTCAAGTATTCATTTTTTCCCTGCCTGTTACAGCTGACCTGGGTCAAAGGGCATTTGTTGGAAAAGTGAATGCAGACAAGAATTCTCCTCCAAATTACATAGAAACACTGGCCCAGTCCTTAGCAGACACAGAATGGTAAGAACTACTGATTTAATACAAAGTAGCTAGTATGTGATTATTCAGTGCTTGTTATCTGCAAAGAATATACTGGTAGTTGAAATGACTAATTCCCAGTTTGTTGAATGGTGTCTTTGTCATGAAGGACACATGCATAAGTTGAAGGTAATGACTAATGATATGATGGGAATTCTTAATTTCGAATTTGATATTAGTTACATAGAATGATAATAGGCATCCAATATTTGTTAACAAGTATAATTTTGAGGTTCTGCCTGCATCTTTCTCACTTTAGTTGTATCGGTAGTCAAATAATTATGCCCAAATTTACATCTACAGTTTCAGAAAATATTGCTCGTAAGGTATGTGGAATGATGTGTGTCAATGCACTTCTTGCTCTCGACAGAATATAATTATTTCTATGAACTTTCCTGTGATTTAAACAAATCCAACATTGATATTAAAAAAATGAAATAAAATAGCCAGGGGGGCATTAACTTTGTGTTTAAGTGTGATAAGAGTATATCCAAACAGTCGATTTGTAATGCATTCTTGTATGATTACTCCTTTAATAAACGAAAACAACACCTACAGATTGTCATTGTAATTATTTGTATGACATGATTCTTCTGATTAGGTTTATTGAGAAGATGAAAGACTTGGACAACCCTCTTATTGCTCCTGTCATCACGCCCCGCTTCGCTATCTCATGTACCTGGGAACTCATGACAGGTTTGGGAGAGCTTGCTAAAAAACACAATATACGAGTGCAGGTGAGCTACTCTCAGTGGTTGTATAGCACATTGTTCAGCGACAATAACTCCGCAGACAATTTCCTACTCTAGATATTTCCAAACTTCAACCCTCGACCTTACTCAATATCGAACCCAAACCTGAACTGTAGACCTTAGCTATGATCCAATTTCCAACCTAGCACCAACCCTATATCCATGAAAAAAATAAAACCTGGAGGGTGTTTCACAAAGATCTTAAGTTGAACTTAACTCTAAGTTGGACTTAAATATTATGGAGAGCCATAAGAGCCTTAAAATAAAATATATTCAAAAGCAGAAATTCAAGTATTTTAGACTTTTCATAAATTCCGCATCAATAATATGAAATCTCCTTGATAATAAAACATATGAATGATTTGAATCAACATTTTATGCCTTTAAAAATAACTTTTACAAAATATTTTCAAAGATGCTAATGGCTTTCCATAATTTTTAAGTCTAACTTAGAGATAAGTTCTACTGAGGATCTTTGTGAAACACCCCCCAGGAGTGATTGTCGCTAGAGCCAATGTCAGACCCCCACTATCGTTCATTCATTTATCAATTTAAGCAAACAAAACGTATCTAAATCTGTACAAATTTGAATGTTAAGATTTGTGTAATTACTGAGCCTTTTTAATACTTTCAGAGAGATGAGGAGATCACAGGTTTAGTGTAGGAAGGTATTAAGAGGGGAATAAGGCTATACTCGTGATCTTACTTTAATTTATTTTATAATATTATGTAATAATTTGATTGTAGCACAGTATTATTCATATATTTATTTAACAGATTCAACTGTTTTTTTGACTTTGTTTAAGTTATTTCTACTATTCTTATCCATCTATTTGTATTTGAAATCCAACCCCAAGGTTTTGTTGCAATAAAGAAATAACAAATTAAAAGTATTACCACATTGCTTAAAGGTAAAGACCAGTTACGGTCATGCGATTGAATTGTGAAAGAAACGTTGTGGAATCAATCAGAAAAGGTTGATCATCTAGCATCTAGCATCTGCAAGGTTCTGGAATCATCAAAATGATAAGAAATTTGGCCCATTCTTCGTAAAGTTACAAGCACTATACACAGAAAGTTGTATATGGGACTACCCTATATCTCTCACAGGACCATGAGAGAAACAAATTTACCAAATATATGAATTAGTAGGCGGTTTCCCGGCAAATCTTTTATCATCATGTATTAGTCAACACATATTCTTTCACATGATTGGTAATGAGAGCTTCCATTTCATTTTTTGAAATTGGGGCGTTACCAATACTGGTCTTTACCTTTAACCGCACTATGCAGGCTAAATTGTGTAACGTTACATATGTGAGGTTATCAATGCATTGAAAAACAGCCCTGCTGTTCAGATGATTGTCAGGAAAAAGGGAATAATAAAATAGTCATATGGCATAATGGCATGTATTAAAGTAGAACTAATTACTGGTGTTCAAATGGTATATGGTATTACTGGTAGATATTAATTGACAAAATTTAATGTTTATCTAAATTAACCATATGGCATCTTCAATCCAGGTGTAATTTGTAAACATGTAAAATTGTAAACACCTTGAAATAGCAGTCATTCTTATTTAATCAATATTAACTACTGTGGCCAAATGGTATATGGTATCACTGATAGGTATTAAATAAAATTAGTGTTTATCTAAATTAGCCATATGGCACCTTCTCGGGTTAGGGTTAGGTAAAGATATATACCGGTAGTATGGGATGGATCAGGGGTTAGTTAGGAGTTTGGTTAGTGTAGGTATTTGACGGCGTAGCAATAGTTGGTAGAGCATACCACCTCATTGTCATTGTAAAGATATAAGGTGATAACATATAAATGTATTATATTCTTATGTAATCTTATGTACCTGAAATGCAAAAAATGTAATTACAAGTCATAAATATTGTATTAAGTCTCTAAAATCAGGTATTTGTAATAATAACAATACTGAGATCACATTTATAATGCGCCTAATACATTGTTTCTAGGCGCAGTTGTGCTGTTGTCCCAGCAGCCATTAAGTGAAGCAATGTCCTTACACGAAATAATGCCGGGAAGACAGCACCAACAATACACAATATTATTTAGTACAAAATAATAATAATGTAATTTTCAATCAGTGTTTTCCATAAATTTCATCCATATGCCTCATGTTACTTTTAACATTTTTTTGTCTCTCTCCTATTTTTCTAGAGTCATATATCCGAGAACAGAAATGAGATCAAGAGTGTATTAGAGACTTATCCTGATTGTAAGAACTACACTGATGTATATGACAAATGTGGACTCATGACTGACAAGGTAAATATATCTACTTTCTTGTTTTCTTTTGTCTGAATCCTTCTCCTTCTGTATGTTTACTTATCCTCTCATTTTCCGTATCCCTTTTGAGAACTACTAGAGTGACATGCGACCCACAAAATGATTGGGTTGTAGATTGTGATGACTTTAAATGACTTGAAATCTCTTCAAGTTCACCTCTGAATACTTGTACCCAAGCTCCCGACCCTCATTCTGAGTGAGCATGGATGAAACTATGGCAAGATAGTACAAGTTATGATCCGAGTATCGGTTTCATACATTTAGTATTGCAACATCAGGGGGGTGTTTCATAAAGATCCTAAGTTGGACTTAACAAATATGGAAAGCCGTTACCATCTATGAAAATATTTGTAAAACTTATTTTGAAAGGCATAAAATGTTGATTCAAATCATTCATATTTTCTATTACCAAGGAGATTTCATGTTCTTGATGTGGAATTTATAAAAAGTCTAAAATGCTTGAATTTTCGCTTTTGAATATATTTTATTTTAAAGCTACAAATGGCTCTCCAAAATGTCCAACTTAGAGTTAAGTTTGACTTAGGATCTTTGTGAACATCCCTAAGTCAGTTTTTGTGGTGATTTTAAAAGTAACCTGGTTTAAAAAGTATGCATCCAGATCCAATGAATAATTTTGATTGATAATGTCCTTTATCAGACTCTGATGGCCCACTGTGTATACTTGGATGATGATGAAATCCAGACCTTCAAAGACAGAGGATCAGCTATGTCACATTGCCCCTGCTCAAACTTCTCGTAAGTTGGTTTTTAATTTCTTTTGTATACCTCTTCCACAATCCATACTCCTATTTTGTGCATTAGATTGAATGTACATTATAGGATTATATTGCATTTACAAAGTCTTAAAGCCCCTCTGCACTAGTTTGGCATGGAGGGATTAGACCTCCCTGCAAGGTCACTGGCAGGTGGTTATCTCATCAAATCAGCTCTCAATAAACATAAGAAGAAGGGCATCATGGGGATCAACGGGTACCGCTTAAGTATTATTGGCCGTGTAGAGGGCGCAAGTAGCTATAAGTAGTGCAGTGGGGCTTTAAAAGCCACATATTAGGAGCAAACTGATTGCACAAGCACCTATTCACAACTTGGAGGAAAGCGGGAGTAATTGTCATAACTGCACACACCGATACATTGATGAATGGTATTCTGGATACCACATGGGACCTATGTTTGAGTTTTAAAGCCACATATTAGTCAGTATCCATGTGTATTGCATCATAATTCGCTGACTCCGGATTTGGTTGATTACCATTTAATGTGTGCACAGGTCTCTCAGGCAGCGAACCCGTTGTCCCATAACAAAATACTCCAGCTTGCCTTCATATCTTGAGGGTGAGAGAAGTTTATCATGATGAGAATTCCTTATGGTGGTACTGGTTCAGAGCACAAAGCATTGCACAAGACCTGATGGTCGTAAAAGTGAAGTTCACTTTTGGTGATTGACAACATCTGTTATCGAGTTAACACCTGAATAATGTCAAATTCCCAATGAGAACCTACTACTATGAGCCTTTAAAGAGGAACCCAACCCTTGTCATAATTTCATTAGTACAAGAACAGAAAACTAAGATAAATAAAATGGTGAAAGTTTGAAATAAATCAGATCAGTAATAATAAAGAGCATAAGGAATGTTTGAAATATGCCATCACTAAATTTTGTGCGAATGTCAAGTAGGCAATTTGGTCTGTGGATTGTGACAAGACATTGACAACTCTCCCGTTTGACGTGTACAGAGTTTTCATTACTTTCTGTTTTTCTCCCATGTTCTTTCTTCCTTGGGGCACTACTGAAAATATATCATGAATAGCATATTATTATAGTTCCTCTAAAGAGAAATGACTCTCCTGAGTCAAACATTTTTGAAAAATTGAAATTTTAGTCATTTTATTTGTTGGACCAAATGAGAAAGTTGGCCACCATTACATCACATGGACATTAGCAACTCAGCCCATGGGGATTACAACTTTCAAAAATTCATAACTATATTCTTTTTTTTGTTCCAATTTCTGTAGAACTTTCACCAGGCTACTTCTATGAATATTCTGCTTCTTCTAGTAGTTTGCTATTAAAATTGGATTTCCCTTTAAACAAATTTATCCACACAAGGAGCAAATAATATAGGGTCCATGTTTTATGTATTTATTGCTCAAACCTCAATTTACTCAAGAAATTGCTTTAGAGTAACTTTATAATAAAATGGTAATGTGACATTTTGTGATTATGTGATTTTAAATAGGCACTAGCAACTGTGGTATGTGGTATGACCTACATGTAGCCAATAGGATTTAGTAGGCTTGATGAGATAATACAAATGGTATTGACTGTTCCCTCTTGGATCATGTTTATTGGAATGATATCATCCATGACCTTATAGCCAGTCACATACCTATCATCCCAGCTACAATACAAAATAAGAGAAAGAGAGGGAGTGGGAGTGGGGGCCGGAGAGCATCCGATGTGTACTTCAACTGAATTGAAGGTTATTCATGCAGTAAATGTGTAGCTAATAATAATGTGGTCTGATTGAGTAATAATGAATGAGCTGCGTGGGTGTGTGTGTATTATATAAGAATCAGTGATGACCAAATTGATATTTCCTGTATCGGTATTCTATCTATCCTTGCATGCTGAATAGGATATCCCTTAAATTCAAGGATTGATGATCTAATTTAAAGCTTTAAACAAAAAATTGACCTCAATGATCTGTAAAGGATGTAAGGCAATTTGTTGATAGCTCGTAAATTATTTAACAAAACTAAGCGGAAATGCCATGAAGAACCACTCAACATCGAGGAAACACCCTCATGTTTGACAATAAGCATATTTTTGTTGATCATTTGAGTTGAGTACTTGAAATATTTGCAGGGTAGGTTGTTAAAATATCTAATTGCAAAGACGTACATATATATTACATTAAAACAGGTCAAGAGATAGCCCATTAGATCATATGTTTGACTGACAGTATAAAGTAATGTCACAAAAATTGTCAACTTCAATAGCTAGTCTTTGAACAACCTACTTTGTGTGACATGTAAACCAATGTGGCTATTTTCCTCTTCAACTGTGACCATTTTTTGTAATCTAGAAAAATGTCCTAATCTTTTGAATGTTCTTTCAGGTTAAGGAGTGGTGTGATGGACTGCAGGAAGATGAAGGACAGTGGTGTCAAACTCGGGCTAGGAACAGGTAAGGTCAAAGGTCGTTTTCTTAAAGGCATTGTTTAACAATGTTAAATCTGAGATGCACAGCCCTACATGTTATCAGTGTCTGTGATGTGGTGTAATATTGAAGACCTAAAAAAATTGCGCTTCAAAATGATCAAGAAGTGCCTCAAAAAAGTAAAAATCTTTGAGTGACCAGTTTTACCATACTAATTTTCCCCAATAGACTATTGTGTTATGAAAACCGTTAGGAAAACGCAAAATTCGGTTTTGATTTCCAATCATTAATATCTTGATAATCAGACAGGCGATCGGCTTGTAAAAGTCATGGGGTTCCTGACTGACCTAAAGGTTTATAATTATCATTGCAGCATGAGCTAAATCCAGGATTTGTTTCAGAATCTGAGACAAAGTTACTGGATCCCTTTAACATAGAATCACCTAGTGTAAAAAAGAAACATGCAAACATACCCAACTCACTCTCTGCTGACTGACAGCTATTGTCTTTCATTGGATTATTTCCAGTAATTTATTGTTGTGTATAAAATCTTTGTAAAAACACAGTTTTTCAGTGATCCAAAATTATTAGATCTTTAAACATTTCATAGAGGTTCCAATTTGATCATGAAGTGTGCCTTTGAAATTGAACGCCATTCACATATTGCTGAAAATTTGTTCTATTGGTATACCTAATAGAACCGTTTTTTCCCTTTTTTTTCTTATGTAGATGTGTCTGGTGGTTATAATCCGTCCATGTTTGGAGCCATACGAGATGCTGTCACCGCAACTAACGTGCAGAGTATACAACAACATCTACCAGAGCATCCATATAAACACCTTGATTTTAAAGAAATCTTCCAGTTAGCAACATTAGGTGGCAGTGAAGGTACCGTCTTCATGTATTACC
The DNA here is from genome assembly GCA_035222895.1 of Strongylocentrotus droebachiensis. Lineage (NCBI taxonomy): Eukaryota > Metazoa > Echinodermata > Echinoidea > Camarodonta > Strongylocentrotidae > Strongylocentrotus > Strongylocentrotus droebachiensis. Next base: position 222,969 of record JAVYIG010001950.1, read on the forward strand.
GATGTAACATCTTTCTTAGTAATTTATACAGTGAGACCTGTATGTGATGATCTCTCCCGGTGATAAATAATGGGGTCTTTGTCGTTACAGTTTACTTACAGCAGAGGTGGGGGGGGGGGGGGTCGGAGAAGGAGTCTAAGCAAGCTTCTTAAAACATTAACCAGTTGGATTCTAGTTTGAAAAAAAACAAATCATTGTTACTGTATTTCAGAGTCGAGTGGTCATTGTTAATGAATTCTTTAATATTTCTGCCCCGATTAAGAGCAATGAGCATGTGAGTTTTATATCAATTTGTTTTCTTTTTCTTGATGTTTTATTTAGTTCTTGGGATAGAGGACACAGTTGGTAACTTTGAAGTGGGCAAAGAATTTGATGCATTACTGGTTACCGTGGATACGGACGACTCACCATTTGAAATCTTGAAACTGCTGCATACAAAGATTCACTTGAGGTGAGTTTGAAATTTGTTGTAAATATTCAAGATGCAATGTAACTATAGATAAATGCTGGTTTCTGTATTTTGAGTTTGTCAGTTTGTTTACCAATTTCATCCTAGATATTTTTTGCTGGAAATATTAAGATATAGCGCCGAGATGCAAATTGACATCAACAAAGTCAAAAGAAGAGACTAAAGTATTATCATATATGTCTTTCCAAGTTTAGATTTGTGTATAGTCTATCTCAGATTTTAGAGGTCATAATCATTGTGGAGCAGAAAAAGATTTTTTAAATGACAGGTGACATAACAAAATTAAAAAAATCAAACATCTTATGATTTCTTAATTTTTATTTCTGATAAGAATCTCTAATTGTGACATTTTCTTTCTTGTTTTGTTTGTTTGTGCAGGACATGGTTCAAAAGTTCTTCTTCCGAGGTAAGATCATTAAAAGTACATTTTCAGGGCAGTGGCATAGCTTGAGTCCGACTTATGAGGGGGGAGGGGGGGGGGGGCATACAAATTTTCATGGCCACCAATTATAAAGGGGACGGGTATTGGTGAAGGTCCATCTTCTTTTCACGTTTACTTTCCCCATTCTATTTTTTGTTGTCTGTCCTTTCTCTTTCTCTTAACCCTCCCACCCCCCCCCCCCCCTTCCTATGAGGGTTTATGCCCCCGGGCCACACCTGTAGTTATGCCACTGTTATTGGTGTGATCTTATAGTGGATTAAGGTAATGAGTGAAAAACCTCTAAATCGTTTTGATAGGGGAATGGCTGATATTATTACTTTTTATAAGAAGATGACGTAGATCCTAATCAAATGATTGGTTGAAAGCGTACACGTGACCAGGCATTTATTTTGCCCAACACATAATTTGGGTAATGACCGGTCATTACCCAATGATAATGACCGGTCCTTATCCAAATCATGTTATAAAACATCATTTTATAAACAAATAAAACATCATCATATAAAACAAATAAATAATACACATCATTTTCTTCGGGCATTAGTAAAATTACCCACACTTTGTACCTTCAAAACAGTCCAAACACCCTCGGGCTACCACCTTAGGCGTGTTAGACTGTTCCAAAGGTACCTTGTGTGGGTAATTCTTACTAATGCCCTCACTGCTGTGTATTATTTGTATACTCTTTCATGCTAGTGGTAGCCTAATTGTACAATAGAGCACTGTGTGCATTAGTCTGGATCAAATATTCACTTAAGGCAATTTAATAGAGTGCCCTCTACTGTTCAGTTCTCTGTAGTTTTATAAAAGGAGTTACATTCAAGTGACATACCAGATGATATATCAAATAGGATTTAGTTTGCAATGTATAGAATAAACCTTAAACCTTAATATTATATAGATCAGATTAGTTTAATCAATAAGAAGGTATAACAGATTAACAGCTAGTAAAGACAAAGATAGATTCATTACTATACATGATATTGTGATTATTTATTAAAAAGCTGACTTTTTCTTTCTTTCTTATTTAATTTGTATCCATAGGGGATGATAGAAATATTGAGGAGGTCTATGTGTGTGGAAGGAAGTCAAGCCATTCAAGGATGAACAGACAAAACAACAACAACAATAGTCAGCTTAATGGTGCTTTGGGAAGAGAGCAAGAGGATACGACTTGAATGTCTTTCTGTTTCAAGATAATCCTTTTTAATAAGATAAAGCAGGAGAAGAAGAATCTTTGGTAGACAAGTTTGATTCGTCTCCTATTGTAGTGTTGAGAGATGAGATCATATGTTGATAATCAGAAGGACGTTAACCCTGTGTTATAACATATAGAGTTAATGCCCTTCTAACTCTGAGCACAGATTACAATGCCATTGTCAAATTGACTGTAAATCTTGGCAAGATATTTATTTTAAATTCAATTATATATCCTTCTTTAATTGCCTTTTAACAGAAAGAGGAGAAATTAATATATATATCTATGAACAAATCATGCGCACTGATTGTACTATTGTGTTATCAACATTTTTATTTTTATTCGGAGAGGCCCAAATTTGACCCAGAAATGACCTTTCACATAAGTGACCAATACCTGCCCTAGGTTTTTCTTATTTTCAGTCATGTTTTGTTCACAATATTGTAGATTCTTTTCTTTATTAGTGAATAAGTAAAGAATGTGACGCGTGTGTGTTAAAAAAGTTTTAACTTTTAATGAATGTGTTTCACCTGTGTGCTTTGGGTTATTTTACTTGAGTTATTTAAGTCATCTCTTTGATTTTGTTGCAATCACCCATTATCACTATAAATTACAATATCCTATTTATAGCAATCAAACACACACCAGTATTCTAACAGTGTCCTCAAGGAAACTTTGCTGCATTTGATAGCGAGCGTATGGATGCCCTCACTGAAAGGACAGTATTTGATGTAGATACTGTGTCCATCTGATAATGTGTGCTTTAAGAAGTCGTTGTAAAACCTCAGGCAATTCTTACATTATCATTGTGCATTGAACCATGTCTAGTGCTCTTTTCTTGATGTGGGTTTCATGTATTTGGGGTGATTTAGGTTCCTTTTTTTCTTTTTAAAAATTCAAAGTAATATTTGTTATGGTAATAAGATTCATATACCTCTTATTCTCTGTAGCAAGCCAGAAAGGCAGACCATGTATGCTGAGTCATGATATGAGTTAATGCCCTTCTGGCACGGAACAGATGATATTAAGATCCTTTTTGAAAATTTGTCAATTGAATCTGGTGTCACGAAGCCACTGGTCAGTCTCTGTGATTAAAGCATTGGCGTTCTAAGCCAGTGACCCAAGTTCGATTACAGAGGGAGACACATTTTCAACCTTTGCAAAAAAAATCAAAAGGGAGAACAGCAATATTGTAGATGCCAAACTAATGTTAGAGCGCCATCTCTCGTCCGATTTGAAATGTATAAGTTATAGAAAAAATGAAAAAAAGAAAAATCACTGGCAGTAACCCTGGGAAACGACAGATTTCAACCTATTCTCCTACGTCAAATTTCTGTTTTTTGTTCTTGTTTTGTTTGGACAGCAATAGGAATTGATAGAATCATTGTATTACAGCATTCTGAGGAACGTGAGATGGAGCCACAGTAAAGAGTTCAAAATTAAAGTTTTCGAGACACATCTATTGCAGATCTTGCAGGTCATCCTATGGTTACGATCCTTGGCAAGATATGAAGACTGAAGACAAGCAAAGCACAGTCCTTTTGATTTGCAAAATGCAAATTTCTCTTCATGAGGTTTCTTTCCCAGGGCCTTGCATTCTGCTGTAGGGTGATTTTCTTTGTCACAATAGACACACTTCACTTCCTGGAGCTGAAGCCCCGTTTCTTCCCTGGGAAGGGTTTTGTCTTTGTCTGTGTTTCTCCAGCTCTGGCAGATCTCCAATATTACCAAAGATGGGGTTGTTTATTATTCGGGCCCGTTTACTGATGAAGCTAGCCACATCTTCGAATAAAAGGGGCTCATCTCGATTCTGAAGTACGCCATCCACATAGCTCCTCCATCTATCTCACAGTCTCAACAGCAGCTTTGATATGCGTACTCAATCACCTGTTGAAGGTGTAGGTCCTTAGCCACATCGCCTAGCTCAGTCACAAACAATGAAAAAACTTAGCATACCCTCTGGATCCTCACGTCTAATGTTTGGCCATGCCATTGCCTTGTTGATCATAGAGTCCAGAACATGATGGTTGTCACCAAACTTGCTTTCTGGGAGCATAGTTGCTTTGTTGAATGCTGCCTTGGAATCACCTCCATACATGCAACTTCTCACCATATCATTCGCCTTTCCCCTAGTATATTGTTCCAAGTAATGTAGCTTGTCAGAGTTCTCTGATATCTTAGACTCTACTACATACTGAAAGGCCCTCTTAAAGGTGGGGTAGTTCAGCAGATTTCTGTCAAAAGGCTGAATGTTCCTTTGTGGTAAAGCGGACTTCATGTGGCATTCTAACAGCATGTATGTAAGTTGGGTTTGTTGTTGTTGTTGCAGCTCTACCCAGTCAACATCAATACGAGGGTTAGTGCCACACTTGGTTCTTGCTTCCTTGTGTTGATTTTTCTTTTTAATAATCTACATTCTTGACTTTACTGAATTATCAAACTGTTGTAATGCTGCTGCTCGGGCTGTAGCTGCAGCTAATTCTGTCTGAACAGCAAGTTGCTCCTTCTGATTAATTCCTGCTCTTCTTTCCTGTTTAGACTCTCCAATTTTGCCAGCAATTCTGCTGTTTTCATGGCTGTTTCCATGAAGAATTTCCTGGAATCCAATGTTCAGTGATTTACTTGATGCTTGAGATACGCTGTCATCTATACCATCTGCTTCAACCCTCTCTATCGCTAACAGTTTACCTGCGTTCACAATGAAGAGGAGTCAAATAATTGGTCACCTTCCATCCATGGATCTGGATTATGTATTAATGGGTCGATATGAATTGCTGAATTTTGTAAATACCCTTCCATGTATGGTTGAAATCAAAGAGGCTTAAAAATATTCCGTCTGAAACTCTGCTGCTAAACAGCTTATGATCATTTGATTCAGCACCAAAGCAAGCTGTTACTACTTCTTCAAGACTCGAGTCCTGCCCTTGTAATTTTTTTTTTTTTTTTTTTTTCAATGATATTTTATTTTCTCCTTTGCTTTTCACAAACAATAACAAAATAACAATAACAAACAAAAACAAAATCAATACATAAAATAATCTGCATGTTAATATTATTATATAGAATATGATTTTACATTCACATCTAAACAATACAAAATGAACTTTTACTATTTACATCAAATAAAGCATGAAACATGAAGAAGGCATGAACATAAAACAACATTTACAACAACAACAAACAAAAATTTAAAAAAAAAAAAAAAATCACACACACACACCCACACAAACACTGACATACACACACGTGCACAGACACCCACACGAACACCCACTGAAAACATGCCTACATTTTGTGAGAATCTCGACCATTATATCAACCATGTCCATTCATTCTATAACTTATTATGTTACTTGAATTGAATTGAATTGAATTAATTTCAAATCTGACAAGAGATGGCGCTCTTACATTAGTTTGGCATCTACAAATATGGTACTTTGATTTAAGCTACACAACCATTATACTCTCATTTTCTTTTGCATTATATATACATATACGGTAATGTACATGTATCATGTTGAAATGATCTTATTTCACATATTTATATTTGAGGCAGGATCAGTATATGACACACTTATTTTCAGTCCAGTTTCACTCGTTCAAAGATTAAGGTAACTAGGGCTAGAGGCTAATTTGAAAATTTAAAAATGTTTGTTACTTTAAAATCAAATTGCATCCAATAAGAGAAACTATACTTGTAACTCTTTAGTGACTCAGAGACACAAGTTATGTCGGGGGGAAAAAAATCCTCCATGACCACCAAAGCAGTCAATGTTTGCATAAATGTAGGCTGTTCACCTGTTCTTTATTTGGCTCGTGTTATGTTAAAGAAGCAAACATTAAGTTAGAATGTTGAATTTACCACCTGTGCCATTCATGAAGATGGTTACTTGTACAAATGATTTGTACAGCATTCTCTGTGTGTATGATCAATGTGAGTTATTTTTGTGCAGTTTTTGTATAATATGCTAAAATTATGCTTGTTATGAAAGAGATATTTCTATATTTGCTAGCTTTATAAATTATGTAGAGAGGTTACTAACCACATATATTTTTGTCTTGTATGATTATTAAAAGGTATTCACTGATAGAGCTTATCTTGCCCTGCTTACCAGGTATAGTTTGATTAGAAAAGGTTCGATTTGAAAAGGTATGTATTAAAAACCACAAAGCAGCTCAACAGTTGAATTGAGTGGAATTTACATCATAACAAATTCAAGTAAATGCAATACAAAGTGAATATGATACAATTTTACATTAAGACTTATACATAATTTATTGTGATATTTCTACCTCCAAGCATGGAGCATAATTTTTAATTGTGGCTCATGACTACATATAGCTTGTTAGATTTTATATACATATCATGGATATTTAAAAGGATTTCTTTTTTTTAAATATAAATTACAAAGAAGTGATACAAATATTTTTGGGGGAGGGGAATAAGACATGAAATTAATATTGATTCAAATTGGAATTGTTTTGGGAAATTATGAGCTTAATTCCATAATTAGCCTCAGGAATATGAGTTAACAAAAACAAAAATCGGTTTAAGTGATAGCAATATACATGATTTTTTTTTTAGAATGATGTATAAATCTTTCTTCTATCTACCATATCATAGGTCAGTCTATGTAAGCAGCTATTATGCCAAGAATAAGGAGATTACATTCCAAATGGCTCGGTCAGTTTCTGTTTATTTCACATTTTACAGTATTCTATACAGAATAAAGATCATTATTCAAATAACATTTGTGTGAATAGAACATCAAGATATCATTAAGTTTGCTTGTGGCTATGTTAAAGGTTAGGCTAAAGGCAAAAGGATGTAACATATTTATATTTATAAATTCTGTTGCTGTTGTAGCTATAATTGAATATGATTATGTAAATCAATTAAATTGAAATTATTCTAAGAAATAATCATGGGATACTAGCATAAAATTGTAGCAACAATTAGTGAATGATGCGAGATGAAGTAGTGATTGATGAAAATAGGCTTGTAACATTACCACATATCATGACCTAAAATTATGCATGACTGAGTTCCAAGTATAATGCGACAACTTTACCAATTTAGTATAATTTCTTTTCTCATATCCTGTAGCCACCTTTGCAATAAGGGGCGAGTTTGAGGGCCAGAAATTTCTTTGGATTTTATATTTGAATTTTTTTCCAGGGATGAAATATCGATATATAATCAGTCACCTAAGATTCATATTATAAATATCAGGATTTTGCTGTAAAGAGTGTGGAGATTAAGTATTTTATGCCTAATCAAATCTTCAAATCGCTCTTTTTCGTTAAGATTTTAAAATCACAAAACCTGTCAGAGTAGAATCTGAATTCTTAACATCAATTTCCATGTACTACTTCACTTTCGTGATTCATGTTTTTATTGTTTGTGCGGCAGTTTACAATTACATGTACTTGTATTCTGAAAATTTTGTCTTTGTAATAATCTTAATTGTTCACGTATGCTCTTACATTTTTTAATACTTACACATAAATATGTAAAGATTGATTTATTGTTGTGTGAACGTGAAAGAGAGACCTATATGATATAGAATGCTATTCACATATTTATTTGAGAATCATAACATTTTACAGAGTGCTGCTTTTTAATTACAACATTCATATTTTTTTTCCTTCAAATTTCTGGTTTGAGGTAGACCCATGCATTTTTTGCTATTTGAAATTAAAATGCATTAAATGCACAATTTCCGATAAATCTGCATATTCTCATGTACTTTGTGTTCGTTTTAGTGCCATAATTATGAGAAGTGTTTTTTCCCTTTTATAATGTAAATACGTGTATAACGTAATTCCACTTTGAGAGGCGGTCCCATGCAAACTGGTTGAAGAATTCCATTTGTCTACTTTGAAGTGGTATCTGTATATTTTTAAGAGAGATTCCACCAAGTTACAGTTGCCAGTCTATGCAGCGGCAGTGCATGCTTTCTCTTCCGACACAATGTGTCCGAAGAGAAAGTGAAAGTTCTTCTCTTTTATTGTGAAGTTATCTTTGTCGGTTGTCTTTGCCGAGAAAGAAATATACTCTGTGTTCTGGATTTGCATCATTTCATGTCATGTCAAATGAGTATCATACTCCTAGTATAACTTGAAAATGCCTTTATCGAAGAAAATATTCATTATTTCATGTCGGTCATTTTGGGGATTGTGATCTCGGCATCAAGCTAAAAGCCATAAAACAAGATGGCGGATATCAGTCCGTATGTAGACCCAAAGAAAAGTGTCCCACAATTATTATGGCATCCTGTTTTGGTTAGTTTTACTTGGCATCCCTGCGCTTACGAACAACTTTATGAACCTCGTAAAATATTGCCGTACCTATGCTCTGCGCAACATTAATAGTTGAAGCGCCGTTTTACAGGGAAAACCCACCTGTGCAAGTGTGCTCAGCTAGGTAATTACACTGATTTCATGAGCTCTAGCACAAAGTACTGACGGTATAAAGCGGAAATCAATTTTAAGAGCAGCCAACATGCTTTCCTCCCCATCAGATTATGGTTTGATTATTTCCTCTCAACAAAATTACTTCATGAAGATAGAAGAGGTATGGAGGTGGATTGACGAGAATCTATTTTTTTTCCCTCTCACCAGAGAGGGTGTGAAACGAACAAAGTTGAGCGCACTGCGTGGTAGTGCGGAATATTTAAATGGCACACAACGCGCACTTCCGCAGCGGAATTCTCGTCAATTCGCCAACACTAATTAGGGCCCAGTTTCAGTCGTTGCTAGCCCATTCACTGTCAGTAATCATCATTATCGTCGTTTTGCAGATAATTGTGTCGTTACCCCGTCACAAACCACCTGCCTCGCCTGACGCCCGGGGCCGACCCGGGCGACTCGACCGGCCAAACATGCACAGTGCAAAGACCCGCTGACTTTATCTTCCCTCTTTCCTCTTTTCCACTCCTTTTGATTTATTTCTGTCTGAAATCCGTCTACCGCAGATGGCAAGCCAAATCGTCCACTCAGTTTTGAAATCGTTCCGTGTCACTTTTATATGATTGAAGTAATAATGCGTGTCTAGTATTTGTCCCGTAACGTGGGTTAAGTGGATGGGGGGGGGGGGGGGAGAAAATGAGTGTGTCACCTTAAGACTGGGGTCCTTCTCTATTTTGTCCAATATTCTCTTTTGGTGTAGCCCAGTTTTGTGAATTATCGTTTCAGCAAATTTTATCTGACAGAATGAAAATCGGTGGGATGCAAACGACTTTACACTCGGAATTCAAAAGTAAATTTCCTCTACAGCCACTCACTTAGTAGATACTTTTGATAAGGCCCTACTGAGCGTGTGCCCGGCACAGGTGCCTTGAGCATGCATGGGCACTCTCTTTGCCTAGCACAGTCACATGTAGCAAGCAGGTTAAGAAATGAGGGCGTGAGGATTGTGAGGATGTTGTCAAGACTAGAGTGAGTCCAGCCGTGGAGGGGGGGGGGGGGGGGGGGGCACTGGAAATGTTAGGTGGATGAAATGACTAAGGGGATGGGGTGGTAACGTCTCCTTTCCTCTCGTTCTCTTATTGACCTTTGTCCCCCCCCCCCCCCAAGCTCCGTTTTTTCGTTTTCGCTATTCGATCTGGAGGAGCATCAGCATGTCCCCCCCCCCCCCCCCCCCCGTCCCAACCCAGTAGCTACTCCAATGCAGTACATGCAGTGGCTTGTCCAGATAACTGATAAACAGAGGGGCGGAACCCTCTCCAGACGGGGGCTTAAAGTCTCTGGGCCGGTCAGTGAATACGTACACATGCTGTACGTTTTATTGATTTCTTTCCCCCCATGGGCGTTCAAAGAGGGGAGGGTGGCGTGCTCCGACCCTGCCCTTAGTTGAATACGCCTCTGTGATGTCTGCGTTTATCAGTGGAAGTGATATTGATGAGCTGGATTTGCAAGTCAAATATATAAAAGTTTACTTATAGCAGAGAAAATACATTCAGAAGAAGGAGAAGAAGAAGAATTTGTTTTAAAGTATCTTCAATTCTGTTATTCTTTTGGGACACTGAATGGTCAATAGTATTGGCAAAATCTTTAAAACATATATTAAAGCAAAAACAAAAACAAAACAAACACTGAAAGTCCATTTTTTTGTTAAACATGGTTTCATTTAGTGTAAAGATCAGACAAAGGAAGGTTGAATTTGTGCAAATTCAACAAAAACCTTTACATTCACAAACTTTAACTTTGAAACTAGAGTTAAAATTGAAGAACAAAGAATATTTTCCTTACCATTCGTTTCTATAAACGACTGCACACGGAGGGAACATATCACGATTATTTTCTATGAATTTCGTCTTGTTGTGATGTGTTTCATGCTAGATATACAGATATCCTTATAGATGAGACAAACTGGTACGCTCCGAATGGAAGTGAAATTAATTTTGAATAAGTTCATAAAGAGGTCAAACTACCTCCACAAATAATGATTTCAATGTAAGTTTTATAAATAAATAACGATTTTCTTCCTGTGCAAGTTAATATAAATATTTTTTTTCAGTTGTTATTCAATTATTGGTCAAATCAACAATTTTCACACATCAAGAAAGACTGCAGCTTGAACGCGCGTTGTGTAAATGATGTTTACACATTCTAGATCATTCTCTATGAAACCCGACGATGTTTTGATTAACACAAATCCTCAAATTACTCTTTTGTGACACGAGAAATGTGACTGCAGCTTGAAAACCAAGTTAAGTGCAAATCAACGACTCAACAAAGCATGTTTTGGCGGTTTTCTCTTCTCTCCTTTTCTTTTTTCTTTTCATAAAAATGAATGATGTGCCGGGTGAGACAAATCTATAGAATCCATAAGAATGCTAATTGTCATTTACGAATCAGTGCGCGCGGTGCGTTTTAAGAACGGACGTGTGAAGTGGGGCAATTTGTGCATTTAGGTAGAAATATCATTATTCTGGATCCCGTCGACTTTCGCGCCAATTTTATCGAACGGTAACTCCTTCTTGGGTATAATCTAGGCGAGGGGCAGATGACATGAGGAGTGGCCAGCCCTGAGTAATCGTTTACACTTAAGTCCAGGCGCGGATCTACGGGGGGGGTTTAGGGGGTTTAAACCCCCCCCTTGGGCGGCCCAAAAAAAAAAAAAAAAAAAAAAAAAAAAGGGAAAGAAAAGGAAAAAAGAAAAAAAAAAAAAAAAAAAAAAGAACGCACGCTGGAGAGAAACCCTTTCAAGTGCAAATATTGTGAGAAGATATTCAACTCATCTGGTAACTTAACCAAACACATGATAACTCTGGATATAACTGTGTATTAAGCTGTTACTTGATTTAAAAAGACGTTATCATGCACTGCTTTTTATGGTCTCCATTGTGTTAATAGATGCCAGGAAAACATCACTTACGGGGTTCAAATAAACACCCCCCAAAAAATCGGCTCGCCGCTTCGCGGCTCGTGGACGATGCTCCGCATCGTCATTATTTTGGTCAACCCCCCCCCCTTAGCAAAAAGCTAGATCCGCCCCTGAAGTCAGTGCACTTTACACTTTCTTCTTTCCTGGGAGACATTTCTTTTAATGTCAACAGCTTCATGGGTTCAAGCATTCATCACGATTTTAATCTGATGATTCGATGTTTTCTTTTCTCCTATTATTTTGTTTGATTTGTTGGCGGTAACAGCTGCCTTATTGATGTTTATAATGACTCCAGTTACCATTTTTGTTTATTGCATAATATGAAATCTGATTTTCTTATCTTTCTCCTTAACAAAATATTTAAAGATATATTGGACAACCAGACTGGAACAATGATAGTGAGGGATTAAAGGATATATTTATGATAATGTACGACTTTATAAGATATTGAATATTCAAATATCAACTTTTAATCTAATGTACATTAATAAAATTAGATTCGATCGGTCATCATAATTCATTATATCTATTCATCTATACTGTAGATCTATATAAATATCTTAAGAGATAGTATTTTGACACAAGTGACATTGGTGAACTGCCAACACAATAGTAAAGAATGTGCAATGACACACGCACACAAACACACACGAACACATACGAACACACGCATCAAATTGCATACCTGTTACATACACTGTAAAAAATAATTTGTTCATTGGTAATTTTTACGTATTTTTTCCATGTAGAATTTACTTGTAAACATTAGTTTTGCCACTTACGCACTAAATTTAAGTCTTGCTAACTCAAACTTTCAATTTAGTAGAACATACGTGGAATATATAAGTAAAATCAAATACATAAGAACTTTAAGTAATTTCAGCTTGTATTAATTTAGTAATTTTAACTCAAAATCAGAAATTATACGTATTACTCAAACAATTTATGTTGATTATTCTTATCTTTTTAAAGTAAGGACCGATGCAGTGCGTAATAGAAATATTTACATAATTTATGAATATTCATTAAGACCAAATTAAACTCTTTTTTTAAATAAAACAATTCTTTTTTGTGGTTGAATGAAAATTTAAGGACTCTAAAACATTTACTAATTCATTTAACATGGCTAAGCAAAGACAAGACAATTTTTAATTGTTACCCAGTTCAAAACAAATCAAAACTTGATATTTCAGGAAATTGTCAACCAATTTTCCTTTTAAGATGCTACGATCAAGTATATATATAATTTGGAGCCTTTCAATATGTGTCGAATTGAAGCGTATGTAATAGTTTGTGATGGTGGTAGAGAGATATATATATATATACGGTTAAATCTTAAATAGAAGTAGTGAATGATTAGTGGATGTTACTTGTTAGATTAGATGGGTACCAAATCATGCGATATATAATCCTATCATAGCTTTTTTTTTAATTATCTAAAATGATTACAATACTTAAATTATTTACGTTAATGTAACTCGATTTAACTGAGTAAAAATTTATTCAGCAAAATAAGTAAATTCTATTTAAGATGCCGTAGGTAATATTTACTTAATAAAAATAAGGCAATTCTTTTCCTCAATTTTATTGAGTTATTTCGACTATTATTTTTTTACAGTGTACGCACACGCGCACACAAAAGAGAATATAAATTAAGTTTCTTGTTTTTCTTATATTGTCTATACTTTAAAAAAAAATTCTTAACGTGTTTGATTGAAGCTCTAATGAGGAAAGGGTATGAATAATTCAGTTTACTGTATATATACGAATCTGAGAGAGTGGCGGATCCAGCGTATAGGGTGCAGCCAGCTACCGAGTACGTTGTCCCTACTTCTTTTTGGAGAGGATTTTGCCCCCAGTTTATTGAAGTCGGGATGTATCAGGCCCTGCGTGGCGTTTTCCAAAGTGTATGTGTGTGTGCGTGTGTGTAGGTGGGGGGGGGGGGGGGGTTAAAGTATTTAGGACCAGGCAAAGCTAAGGCTTCTTACGGTCATATGAGTTGATACCTTAAACAATCTCTTAATGTAAAACCAATAAACCCATAGAATTTAATGCCAATCATGTCTGACTTTTTCACATTTCGTCCTTGCAGTAAATCCATTTACGCCTAAGCCTTTTTAACACTGAGCAACTAATATTTTTAAAATTCTAAACTGTACATCATGTCAATTCACTAAAGCATATCGGCCTCCATGTCGGCATCCATGTCTATGTTAATGCTATGCATAATAGGGCCTTTGATATGCGTTCCAATGTAAGTTTTTCGTTTCCAGGATGGGTCACCATTTAGTATGATTTCTACAATTTAAACATTTAAGATATAGCATCTTTCTGTCCATTTCTCTTAACATAATTTTTCAAAAAAGTTGGGGGTGGGGGCATGGGTGTCGATCCCGGGGGGATGGGGGGGGGGGGATATATCCCCCCAATATTTCAGGTTGGGGGGGGGGATGGCCTGTACAATCATCCCCCAATAATTCACCACAAACAAATACAAAAAATGAAGAGAAAAATTAATGATGAGAGTCCGATGAGAGTAGTTGAGCATCAATATACACATTTTACTATCTCATTTTCATAATACATACATATATACAAAGTAAATAAGACAACCGTATATGAGACAAGAATAAATTGAATTCTCGCTCATACGGCTTCATCAGGAATTGATGAATTTATTCAATTTGTTCAATCAACAGCATCAGCATCAAAAGCAAAGAGCTAAATGTTAAGCGCGAAGCACAAAAGTAGCAATCTGCAATGCACATCAGACAATCCTGGACAGTGTAAACATAGATGAACTCTGTGACGATTTCGTGATGAGATCGGAGACAAGGAGAAAGATTTTCGGATATTACTATGACTTATAAAATAATTCACTAGTTGTTATGTTATTTCCGTTCACCCTTTTTAAAATTCACGTCATTGTATCTTTATTTTTATTTTTTTCACTCATTTTATTTCCTGATATTTCCTAAAACATTTTTCATTTTTGGAGAAAGATTATTGTGTCACAACTTATTTGTGACACAACTTATTTTTAGTGGGGAAACTGAATTAAGACAAGGATTAATATAGAGAACAGTACAACGAATCGGCTTCTTTCTCTAATAAATTAGCGAACAGGGCAAAGCTGTTAGGGGGGCAACTGAATTCAGACGTGGATTAAGAGTAATAATCAAATGAAACGTCAAAGTATACGATACAACTAATCGTCTTCTTTTACTAATGATTTAATGATACGTGAGAGCTTCCGCGCTACGCGCGGAATGGGCGAAAATGGATACACACAAGGATTAAGAGTAATAATTTATTAAAATATTAAAGCTTCCGCGCTTCGCGCGGTAGGGGGGAAACTGAATTCATGAAGGACACGAAACAACAAATCGTCTTCTTTCTCTAATAATGTAATAAAATGTGAAAGCTTCCGCGCTTCGCGCAGGAATGGGCAAAAATGAATTCGGACAAGGATTAAGAGTCGAGAATGGTACACAGAATCGTCTTCTTTCTTTAATAATCTAATGAAACTTCAGAGCTTCTGCGCTACGCGCGGGAGAAGGGGAACTTGATTCAAACATTAATGATTAAGAGTCGAGAATGGTACATCGAATCGTCTTCTTTCTTTAATAATCTAATGAAACGTCAGAGCTTCCGCGCTACGCGCGGGGAAGGGGAACTTGATTCAAACAAGGATTAAGAGTCCAAAATGGTACATAGCATCGTCTTCTTTCTTTAATAATCTAATGAAACGTCAGAGCTTCCGCTATGTGCGGAGGAAGGGGAACTTGATTCAGACAAGGATTAATAGTCGAGAATTGTACATCGAATCGTCTTCTTTCTTTAATAATCTAATGTAACGTCGGAGCTACCGCGCTACGCGCGGAGGAAGGGGAATTTAATTCAAACAAGGATTAAGAGTCGAGAACGGTCCAACGAATCGTCTTCTTTCTCTAATAATTTAGTGAAACGTCAAAGCTTCCGCGCTTTGCGCGGGGGGGGGGGGGACTCCCCCTTCCTGCACCCAACCCCCTAGGAACCGCGCTTCGCTGCACTACCGCCCCCCCTAAAATTAAATCCTGGCTACGCGCTTGGGAGGGGTGCAACTTGCCACACGCTTCTACCACTTTGGTTGCTTTGATCCATTGCCGAAAATATTTTGGCACCTATCATTTTTTTTTTTTTTTGTAGCATTGTTTTATTGTATTCATTCAGTACAAAATATATAACAAACAAACATACAGCTTCATTGATTTACATATCATATCAAAATATAAAGAAAATTGTACATCTCTCAAAAAATACATAAGATATTCAAATTAATTATACTTAACGAATATTATAAATCAAAGAGTTACCTACAGACAGACAGACACACCACACACGCTCACATGCTCAGACACACATACAAACTTACATATCCCCCTCCGCCCCTTCATTCCAAAGCTCAACAAATCCCCCCCTCCCTTCCCGAGCATTCACAACTACATATTTGTTGGAAATCCTGTCTCTTCCTTTTCTTTAAGACCAAATTATATATTTAAAAAAAATAACAAAATGTCTGAATCTGAGAAAGAAGTATATCATCCCCCCCAACCACGGATACAAATCGACATCCTTGGGTGGGGGGTGCTCGAACCCTCGAGCCCCGCCGTTCTGTGGGCCCTGTATGACTCTACATAAATACTACTGATTCATGGGGGGCTTAGACCGGTACTTGTAAAGGTTCATAACCAGACTTCATGTTAGTCCATTGATAAATGGAACGCAAGTGATTCCAACCTCGATAACAAATCAACAGAGCGATAAAATAAAACAAAACATCTTGTCCATGCGAAATTCATTTTTCTCTCTCTCTCTTTTTTTCTCTTCATGTTATGACTTAATTTATTTTAGTCAATCATTTTGTATAACAGAAATGTCGTAAATCGTCCAGAATAAAGGGTGTGGCACTTGACGCTCGATGAAGTCCATGATAAAACTAAATTAGAATTAACTTAGACTGTCTTTTTATAAATACAGATCTGATTGATTTGTCTGCAACTCTGCAATAAGCAATGTTGTCATGAAAAAAATAATAACTTTAATAAAGAGTATCGGTTCAAAAGGTCACCTATAACCAAGGTGACATTCTTATTGATCTATTTTTTCTCGCTTCATATCGTTTATTTAGTTTCAGTATATATTTTGTATATCAGTTATTGTTAGAGTTATTTATCGAAGGTTTTTTCCAGCAAACTTCACTTCATTATAAATAAAATCAATTTCTAATTCTTTGTTCGACATAATATATTGTATAAATTGTCAAACTGAATAGAGATTTGACAGTGTGTCACTCTCTTAATTAATTAAAACGGATGCCACACATCAGAAAGTGCATTTTTATTAATAAGTTGAAAATATTTTGTTGATCCTTTGATATGTTTGCAAACCATTGATTATAACATCCAAACTTGTACTTTCTCTTATATACGACCTAGTTTGACCTCTGTTTATACCGGTCAATCTATTATCATATTTTTGGCGAGACTTGACACCCCTACACCGAAAACGTGTGAAAATCTGTTGTGTGTATGATTTCTACTGCGCTCTCAGATCTCGGGAAACCACATTCTCTTGAATATGGAGGAATTAATGCTGATATAAGATCAGCAGGTGTTTCGTGTCACTTCCCAACACAACACTAATTCCAATCATCCAAAAGTACATCTATCACATTCAAACAAGAAAAGCTCAAATTTGCATAACCAACATTATAATTATAAATGCAACTTAATGAAGAGAAGAGTATTATTTGAATAGTCATTTGAACTTTATCGCTTTACAGATAAAAAGCCCACCTAGAAATTGTCTGAACTCGAAATTTCAATGACCTGTACAAAGTGTTAGCTCAAACTTCCGCTATGGAATACTTATGAAAACGCCGACACCAAGTTAATTAAAAATGGACCTGGTCCCCAAAGTGTTGATATATAGGAATCAACATATAATCGGATAGTACTCTAAAAGTTGACCTGATGAGCTCAACCTGTTAGAATATTATTCGTTATTACAAATGTACTTTGTAAATAGCAGTATGAATATGATATCGTTATATTATATATTGATATGGTGTGATGTATTTTTTTTCTATCTTACGTATTATCATTTGTTCATGAAAGATGCATCCGGTGCAATGAAAAGATATTGCATTGTGGTAATTTTGTCACTACCAACATAATTAATTGAAACTGTATAAATGCGTAAACTTTAAGTGTCGATTATTATTATGAAAGTGCACGTTGTAATTTTTGTTTTATTCGTTTATTTTTTAAATTTCTTCATTGTTTTTTTTTAGAAGTTATACATTACATTACAAATCTAGATCCATATTATATATTCGGCCAGTGACAAGTGTGACATTTCATACTTTACAAATCCTTGTAATGTTGCAAAGCACTAAGTTGTGTCATTTTTTCCAAAAAAGTAATATACATGCATTATGTAGGCTGATCAGGATATTTTAATGCGATTACTAATGTCAAAAGGCGAGTAGTTACAGTCACATCTGAGTGCGTGCCTCTCACGAATGCTGAATTTTACAAAACCGGGTTCTATCAGTTAATAAACAAATATTGTAAATAGCAACAGATTTGATAAAGCTCATGAGATAGCTACGGTATATGCAGCCATTTATTGTTTCAAAATGAGATAGATAGAAATACTGTCAGGGAACGAGAGGGAAAACGGAGAGAGGAAATGGGGGAGAGAGTAAACCAGCTCGATTTGAAAAGCTCTTAATTGACAAAGTCCGCCCCTTTTTGCATCTGGTCATTACGCTCATTAAGTGCCATCATCGTAATTGTAATCCATTTTATAGCAGAGAATGTTTAATTAGAAAGTTTCGATCTGCAAAAAAATGTTCAGAACATTCTCCAGCGATCAATATCAGTGCCCCAGGGGTCTACAGTATGTCAGTGATTTGTAATACTTATTCCATCCATCGGCAGAACAGTATGTGGGGTGGTCATTATACATTAATAATCATAATTATCGAGATTACGTAATGCAAATTGTATAAATGCAGCATAGACATTATGAACATTAAAAAAAAGTGTAATTCAACGCTTGAAGTGCGGAGTACTACGAGACAGTCATTTTGTCGTGAATTTATTGGGGCAAAATACAAATTTAATTGGAGAGATATTACCATTAACAACCATTGGTCATTGAAGTTTAGTCATTAAGATCCCCACGATTTGTATGTATACACATTGATAACATTAAACAGATGGTAATCTTATAAGGGATAAAATACTGTATGTCAAATAAAATGCTCTTAACAAAGCAAAACAAATATTTTACCACGCAACTACATTATTCTGATCTTGGTCCATTGTAAATTCGCAGAAGCACATAGACAATTATAACTCGACAATGAAAATAATAAATAAGATACATTAAATTCGGGAAAAATCTATTTTAAACAACTCTTTGAAAGAACTAAGGGAATTTTATTCCGCCAAAAATGTTAGCGTCTGCATGCTAACATCAATTTCCATGCGTGTTACTACGTTTAAATCAATGTACACGAATAACCCCTTCGTAACAATGACAATCAATAACTTTAATTAGGGTTAAAAATAATTGATTTTTGCCAATGGTATGTTTGCAACATTTCCGGACTATCTTTTTGAAGTAGTCTATAAATAGCAATGCTGCTAAAACAAATCCGCATCCCATTGTGCTCCGGGCATTATCATGACTGTATATGAGTTTCATCTGTAAAAGATTTTGTTTTGATTCACGTTAATAGCAAATTGATAACGTAAGTCTTTGTGAAAATGGAATGCAGCTCTTTTTCAAACAATTTATTCTGGGGGCGAATTAAGTTTAAGAAGGTTGTCATTGCGGTAGGAACTGTCCCTGAAATTCTTTTCCACAATATGACCTCTGTCGTATCAAATTGGACTCGAATCACGACATCAATTTATTTTAATTTATTTAATTTTTGGAGGGATTTGTGAAAAGCGTTCCTTCAGTTGCCATTTACTATTTGTGTTTAATACAAAGAAGATGGTCGTCTCTTGAGCAACAACACCTAGACAAATCGTGTTACATTTTATATCATTATCCCTGGTTGATTTTCAAATTTGTTTTCTAATGTAAAAACATTAGTCAGTGATAAGCCTCGTTATTCATTTACGTGATCGTAAGATGATTATTAAGATTGGCATGATCATACTTTTGAGGGTTATCAGCATATTTTATACACAATCGTTTGGTCATTGTTACGCCCTAGTCACAGGGAAACACCAACCCAAACAAACCAACACCTTGGACACCAACGTTTTTTGTTTGTGTTAGATCCTTGGTCACTCTGGTTCGGTCTCGATTGAGTGACTGGGAGCATTCCCTTTAGATTGTTGACACCTAAAACACAAGTTTTTCCATTTTCCCTTTTCACTATCCTCATCTGTCCCCAAATTCCATTTCGAATTCCGGCTCGAACACCCTCCGATAAAGACGCCGCTTCATCACAGCGTTATACTTCAATTGGCGCGATTTCAATTACATATTGCAGTCACCAAGCTATCATCATATAAAATTGATCGATATTCCCAGGTCATCCCAATTTAACCGTCTGCGTGCGGGTGTGTTTAATTTTTAATCAGCACCTTCTTAGCAATTTCGCGCGAAGATTGTCGGTTTACTATCTTGCATCACAAACCCAACCTACATTCTGAATTAATTTTTCGAAGGATCTGCCGCCTACATCATTACATTATACTCCAATTGGTGTGATTTCAATTAGAGAAGATAATGTTCGCGCGCGATAACGAGACCATAACTATTAGGATCGATAGCCCTACCGTCTGGTATTGATCTCCCATGCAATCCTATAAACGACCGGGTCATATTATATTCTTCTGATTGCATTCCAGGATAGATCTATATAGTACATCATCAAATGAAGTTATTTGGATGATATGATTTTGTCAGACCAAAAAAGTTGCGGTGGTCCAATAATTGAAATCTACCCCCTCCCGTGATGACCATGTAATTTAGCGAATTTTTATGAAGGACCCTTTGAAATCTCGTCGAAATATTAAGGCACCTCTCACGAATGTGAGTGTAAACACCACCTTGTTCCATTTGAGACATGGATAAATTCACTTTTAAATTATGTGATTTATTTGGTTTAAATTTTGTAGGTTTTTTCTTCAGTGAAGTTAAGATATTTTGTTGACTATGAGTGGTCTTATACTTTTGCAGATAATTGTCCAGAATAATTTTTCTAGCTTCCCCGATGCCTGAGATATAAGCTATTTATCATAACTTCGTAAAGTCCCTTTAGGCTGTCTGATGGGTCCAAATTTGTTTATTTTGTATCAATGATTCTAAACTGTTCTTGTATGGTATCATTCTGTTTGCAGACGACTCTCAACCTAGATATACATACTCTCCAAATGATACAATATAAAATTCGTTCTATCATGGAAAATGTTTTAAAAAACTAATGTAAAAAGTGTTAACAAATACATATGTCATTTAAGATAATTTAGAAAAAGCTTACCAGAAAATATTAATATTATACTAGATTTTGTATTTTCATATAAACTTTTTACCAACGAAATTATAATTTTCACTCAGACGGTAGGAATGACACGGCTCCTCAGAGAACTAACTGAAGCTGATTTATACATTTCTTCTAACTTGTATAACCAAGTATTTAATCAAAGCTGAAGAAGAAAACATTTGATGTCATTTTTTATCTGAATGTACAACCATAACAAAAAAAGTTTGTATCAGCAAATGTTATTCTGAATATCCACAGAACGCATTCATTGAAAAGGAAGCTCTAGACTTCATCGAAGGTTTTGAGGAGTCAATGTTTCAATGTCTATTTATGTTTTGATTTCCTTACGTTATCACATTAGTTAATTCATGAGGGTAGTCATACTATCAAGCTTTGCTTACTTTGTCAATCCTCCTGTTTAATGTTTTCGATTAGTTACAATCAGCCTTACTTTATTCTACATAATTATATTCGTTTGTCATGTATAAATTTGTAATGTTTGTTTGTTATATATTTGTAAAAATGCAAAAGAAAAAGAAAATCAAACAGAAATAAATAAATCAAATCAAATCAAATTAATGCTTTATAAAGCATCTTATAGCATCTATCAAATTTTTCGATATAATAGTAATAATAATCTCAGTTAATAGTAGCTTGGTCATCTTTGTGTACTCAGACATTTATAATAAACCAATGAACCTTAATCGTCCTGTTGATCTGTTAGGAAGGGTGGAATATTGGTTTTAGCCCGACGACTTAAGAAGCGATGTACATTACGGATGCTCTAGGAGGGGGGGGGGGGGGTCTCAACATCCCACACGCCAGCCCGCTGAGGGGCTCTCCTGGTGAACTTCAGCTCGTTTCCGCTAAGCCCAGGTAACTTGTACTTTCCCAGGTAGCCACCAGAAAATCAGAAGCCTCCTGAAAATAACAAAGTTAAATCATGCCCTTTTTTCCCGTCATCTCTCCGCTTCTTTTTCCATCTCCCCTTTTTCTCGCTACTCAAACATCTCGTCAAATGATTCCTCTCCCAGTGCCTAAAAATCATTACACCGCTAGTGATGTCGAGGGGATGTATACTAATTCAGGGAGAAGAGGATTTAGCAAGTAAAAGACATGAGGTTGGAAACAGCCGAAGGGTGATCGCGCCGGTGGCTAGAGGTGAGTCGAACACCTGCCCCGTCCAAAGCGGCTCCTCAACACTAGTGTGCTCGGTGATTTCACACTCCCCTACAATCAACTCTCTCTCTTTCTCTATCTCTCACTCTTTTTCTCTCCTCCATCTCGCCATCTCTCTCGCTCTACCTCTGTCGTTTTTTTTTTCTCTCTCTCTCTCTCTCTCTCTCCATCTTTCTCTCTACCTATTACTCTCTCTCTCTCTCTCTCTCTGTCTCTCCATCTATCTCACACACTCTCTACATCTCTCTCTTTATCTCTTCCCAGCTCCATCCTCTCTCAACTCCTCTTCTCCCCATCTCTCATCCTCTCAATCCTTCTCCCCTGTCTATCCCCTCCCGTCTCTTTCTGTCTTTGTCGACTCATGCGATTTCACCATAGTCTAATAACGGTCGTCGATCAAAGCGGGTCTCCTTGTTAATTGGATTGATAGTTACTTATCGATTTAAATCAAAATGGCTGTTTGACACCTCCACCAATAGCTGCTAGATACATTATTGCTGTGACGTATTCTTCAACTTAAACAGCCCGCGCATGCCTCTTCCCCCCAAAAATGATGAGCGGAGGATGACAGTGGTCGTCTGCTCTCGCCAGACGCAGATCATCATTATTGGTTCCCGCGCTTTTTGGAATGCATCCATTTCAGTTCATCTCGAGATGATTCAATATTTTTGAAGCACATTATAGACCTACAGGTTATACTCGGAATCGGTCATCCTATAAAATAGCGAATTGAATTGTTTTATACGGTATATTATCTTTGTGGTGTACGAACGCAATATTAACTTCTCTTTAACTTAAAGGGATGTTGTCTAAAAATACTCAGGTATATTGAATTAGTTATTGACTTTTGTTAGATTTTTTTTGGAGGTGGATACTGAACACAATATTCGACCAAAGTTCAAGAAATTTTGCTCTAGCCACCCTATAAAATCTACAATTTTGTTAATTTCAAGGCCATCAAAATCAGCGTTGTAGCTTAGAAATGTCGGGAGTTTTATCCCCGGAAGAACAAATCAGTGATGTATTCGAGAAAAGCGAGCGAAACTCCGTCACAACCACCAACCCATCTTCACCTATCATGTCTGTCTACCAAAAAGAAAAAAATCACGGAAGCCCGAGCAACACCGGCAATACATGTAGCAACAGCAGCAGCAGCATTGATGAACCAGCCTCTACCACCACCACCACCACCTCCCCCGCCGCCATCTCCCTGTCTCAGCTTGTTGGATCATGGTCACGTGGATGCGAGGCACGCTTCTCGGCGTTTACCGCCGTTAATTCGAACCCGTCTTCAAGCCAGCGACTCGGCGTCGGTTTGTGTCACGGGAGCGGAGTGCTCCAGCGTCTCGGCGCCTCCCTCGCTGGCAGCAGGGACGAAGAGAAACTTGGCGCCACCACCACTAGCAGCGACAACATCGCCACCTCAGCTTCAGCATCCTATTCAACAGCAACCTCAACCGCAACAACAGCAGCAGCTATCGCCATTCCAAACATTACCACACATCACCATCACCTAGGTAGCAACCATCATCATTTGGGTAGCGGGTTTAGATTGTATTCGAAGTTGGATGTCGCGGGGGAACCCCCTTCACCAGCGCCCATCCATGGCGCCGCGTTCCCTTTTGCTGGTCTGCATGGCTTGTCTATGACAGCGGGTGCCAGAGTTCCTCTTGGCCCACCTGGAGCTATATGTAAGTTAAATCTATTATCTATTTCTTTAAAATGTTGATATATTTATACAGTAAATTTTGTTTCCGTTATAAATTAGTGGTAAGAATATATTTCTAGTTATCAGTCTAATATAGTGTACCGGGCATTTGTGGATAGAGGAATAACACAAAGCAAACCTTTTACAAATTCTGGAGGGGGACAGAGGAAATTATGCCTGAAACTTCAAAATGAAATATTGGATGCCTTTTACAAAACTTTTAATGATCAAACGATTGCAGCTTTCGAAGTCATACACTGAGCATAAGACAGCTTTTCATCATGTCTTGATTAATATTGGTCCAAAATAGGAATACATGTTTTTTTTTTATTGTTGCCTGGAAGTGATATTGATTACATTACAAAACAGAGCAATAATTCCTCACACTTTTCATGCAAACTTAAAAGAAATAGATGTAGGTTATAAATTTGAATGTCCTCAACTATAACTTTATTTTTGCATGTCTGTTAAGCTTCCATTCCATATCATTTTAATAGAATAGCATTAGTAATCATTCTGTATATACACTATGTATAGGCCTGTGCAAATTGTTATAATTTGAAAGACATACGCTTTCAAGAATTACCTGATTGAATTCATAATCTATTGTCGTAGGTCATCTTGTGCCCGGCCCCCACTCAGTGTTATTTAGGGTACGCATAATGCTTGTTTCCTCTTTTTGAAAGCACCCCCTATCTGAGGACTGAATGCCAACATTTTCGAATCCCCCTTTCGCGGGCTTTTCGCGGGCTTTTCCTGCCTTGTAGTCCCCCCTAAATCAGGAAAAATGCTCTATGTACCCCCCTAAATTCGGAATAATTTCTCAGGAGTCCAAAGAGATGAGAGAAAAAAAGAAAAAACACCCCCTTTTTAAAGAAATCTCCGGGTGAAAAGTCAAATACACGCCTTTTTTTTTTACAATTCTCGGGCCGGACTTTGTCGCACGAAAAGTACCCCTTTACCGGACATTTTTGGCAACACGCATGCGGACTCAAGAATTATGATATTGAAGAATTTTTTCTAGAACGACTGACATTGATTTGAGATAATGTCAGTCAAGTTATCACAGTAATGTGTCGAAATGAATACAGTAGATAAGTTTATCCCCTTTTGCAAAGAAACATAACGTATCTCTGATTCTAAGAAACTATCCGCGAGGCCGCGGAGCAGGAAGGTCGCATTAAAACTATAATTGTGATCTATAAGAAGAAACAAATCAGTTGTTTTATTTAAATATATATTACAATACATAGGTTAAACACATACAAAATATGTTGTAAAACTCCAAATGTTCACTTAAAGTTTTCTATATAATTTATTGTTCAAATTTCAGGTTTCAATTTAGATTTAGATGCCGCGGATCCATGAAAAACATTAATAATTCATTCCTGAGTTTGGCTTGATGTCATTGATGTTTCAGTCTAGCTTGTCCATGATGTTCCGTATTTCAACTTGAAATTATCTTTTTTTCTATTCCAATTTTAAATATGCGCAATCATTTTATTTGAATCAGCATGCCATATTGGTGCGTGTTTTTAGTAAATAGAAGACGTTCACGTATGCAATTCCAGTATATTAAGCTGTAGAAAACGTCTTTCTTTGATTCTGATGGCTAAATCGTAAGCTGATATTCATACTTTTAACTGCTGCGAAGTTTTGTCCTATTAAGAGGGATATCAAACAAAATGAGAGATGAAACACTGATGTAAACCAGACGTCACCATTTAAGTACACTTTTCTTTGTTTTTGAGCGTCAAGTAACGCCTGACTGGAATGCTCCCCAGGGAGTGGAGATTGTGCACACAGTGTGTGCGGGCAAGCACTGAATCCAATGACCGGGGTAGGCCTAATAGTATTTTTGTAAAGCGCTTAGAGACATTTGTATTAAGCGCTATATACAAACTAAATATTATTATTATTATTATTTGTTTCTACAACTTCTATCACACCTTACTGGTTTTGTATTAGATAGCTTGGGATAAGTTGTCTACTAGTTCTTAAAATATTCTTGATAAGATTTTAATACCCCTATATGAAAACTTTCATGATCGCAATTACAGTTGCCGGTATGAATAAACATTAATTAACGCATAGTTGAAAACATCGAATTTACTTTAAAATAATTGGCATAAATTTAATCATCAGTGCCAATTGGTATTAATCAAAACCATTAATCTCATAATTATGATCAATATAACATTGAATCGGTGTGATATTTAATTTCATACATCTTTAGAGCCGAAAGCGTCTTTTACATCATTCATTAAATGAATATTGTATGACAAGAGAAAACCCATCTACGTTTCGATGTTTCCATGACAATCATGCACCACTTCTCATTGTCAGTGGATTTATGATGTGGACTTTACCTGGAATTAAATGTTTTATTCGGTAATTTTATTTTAAAAATCATTTTTCTTTCTTAATGTTACTTTAACAGAAAGTATTACAAATATTCGATAAAGGATTGGCGACAGTTTCTAATAGTAATACCCCCACTACTTTTTCGTTATTAGCCGACCTCATTTAGATCAATGCATTTATTTATAAAGAGCATGATGTTCCGTTTTTAATTAAACCGTTAAGTATCAATATTGTCTTAGGAAAATGATATAGGTCTAGTTTTTTTTTTTTCTTAAAATTGTAATAGTAGAAGCAAAGTTATTTATAGTCTCTTTGATCACATCTGAACACCTTATTGGAAAGAGAGATGATAACCTTTGAATTGCCAGTTTCCATTAAATCCCTTTTTAAAGTTCGTTATGAATTGTGGTTTCAATTTATTATATTACATCAAATATAATATAATAAAATCTAAACAATCCTTTAAGACTGATATTGCTGGAAAATGAGAAGCCTTAAAAATATGCCGAAGCAGAAATTCATTATCAATGTGAAAACATTTTCACTCGACGAAAGCTCTCATACATCCTTTTTCTACCATCGCAACAAAACAGTAAATGCGGCAACTAACACAAAATAATACCCCAAACTCCCCCGACGATCAAAGGAAATGTTCACCGAAACACTGAGGGCGTTTCCGATAAGTAATAAAGATTCAATTATCTTTTCAGCTAAGCAATGCACTAATAAACCCCCGCTAAAACTCCACTGGAACAGGTGCTTTTTCTAGTCTCATCTAATCGAAAAACGATAACCATTTCCCTCTAATTCTGACAAGTAATTCCAGGTCCTTTTCATTGCCGACCTCTCGACATGTTTTGCCTGAAGTCAAGCGCTGTATCTATCTTGTCTCTTCCAACGTCACACTTTTATGCTTTGCCGAATATAACAATCAATCGCGAGAAGATAGATAATACTCGTTGGCCTTTTTGAAAAGATGAAAGGGATAGCCTAGGAGGAGCTCTGATCGGCTTTTTTTACACCGGGTTATCGCTTTCATTTTCATGCCTTGAATGGATTTAGTATAAGGGTGATTATTTATTTATTTATTTTCTTGCGGTTATGTCGTAATTGATTGTTGAAGATGCGCAGGTTCAAAGGGAGTTACGAATTGATTGAAAAAACGCTGGCATCGCTTTGGGGGGTATCTCTGAAAATAGCTATTTAACCTTGATCAATCATTAACCTACTGCTCTCAAGTAAAACATTATAATGAAGAGAAAGGACAGTAAAATACACAACGCTGTAGGCATGGTTGGACTTATGCTCTTAAAAACACACGTAGTATTTATATTTGTATTTATAATCAATAATAAGATTTTTTAACTAAATGGCCTACTCCTTATTCTTATTTTCTTTGCGTTTTTTTAATAATCTAATGATAAAATATTTACTTATTCACCAAAAAGTGTAATTCCCGTCATCTTATGGTAATTGTAGGTCTATATCAATTATGAAAGATCTTATCTAATATCTATTATGTTTTTTCCTTTAAATTAGATTTCAGAAAGCCGAATATTCGTTATTTTGTACGGTGATATTAGATTTCTAAACTTCAGAACATGCTTTTTCATCTTGGGAATGTGAATCGAAAATCCAGTTTCTTATTTCTGTGAGCGGGCGTATTAGAGTCCGGGAAATTTTTGAAAAGTAATTGATCGAAGTAGACTTGGGTTGTAAAACACTAATTCCGACTAAAGAATAAAAAGGCTTTTGCCCTTTCCCCCCCTTCTAACTGAACAATAGTCACAAAGAAGAATCACTTAGTACTCTCTCATCCAGGGCTATTTGTACTGCACCTGTAAGTTATTGTTTCTAAATCTTTACGACCTTGCCTTTGACTGATTCCGTATCAATTATTCAAATTATGCGCCTACTCACCATCGTAAATTCAATTTCAATCTGTGACGACCTGTCTGATTGAATAAATCAATTAAATTGCAATGACCCCATTTTCAGCTAAGTTTTTAATTATTCAGGTACATAAACATGCGTCTCGTGCATCCACTATATCATCAGCCAGATTACGTCGATACAAATTTGTTTAACGGTTTTTTACCTCACCAAGACAAAGAATTTAATATATAATTTTAATTTACAAAATCAAATTTAAAAAAACTTACGAAACAATACATTCAAAGTAACGTTACATATTGCAAACATAATATGTTTACAGAATAAGACAACAAAGATTGGAGGGAAAAAATGACCAACTTCCCGATGTACAATGCCATCCCTTTTCACCTCGATTAAAATCATCTAATGAATTAAGAACATTTTTAACTTCACCTAATTTTTCATATAGAAAGCCTGATAATTTAATCAGTATGATTATTACCCTTTCTCCCTTAATACATATTGAAAGCAAAGGAGCAATAGGAGTAGGCTTATTACAAAGTGAAGAAAGATGTAAATTAAATAAGAAAATATTAAATAAAATAATCTTTAAAAAATGGTGTTTCCTTTTTTTGTTGATAGTAATAATTGTTTTTAATCCAATTTATTGCTCTGTGTTTTCTCTTTCCGTCTTTATCCAATCAGTGGGACGAAAACGTCGAAAGGAAAACCGGCAGCGCCGCCAGCGGACAACATTCACCAGTGAACAGACCATCAAACTCGAGATGGAATACCACAGGACAGAGTACATCACACGCATGCGCAGAGTAGAACTGGCAGAGATGCTGAGTCTGACGGAAACACAGATCAAGATATGGTTTCAGAATAGACGGGCGAAGGATAAGAGAATCGAAAAGGCGCAGATTGATCAGCAATACAGGTACGGTGGCTAGTAACAACTTTTTTCATATCTCATAACACGAAAGGGAAAAAGTAGGAAAAAAAGTAGCAATATCTGACGAAGATAACAATCAGTAATTGACGATGAAGTACAGGCACCGCACATGATACCAGTATGACACGAATTACATGCAAAGGAAATTGAAAACTGATTTAAAAAAATATAATCATATTATAATCAAATATTTACACTACCACAGTTACAAATTGTAAGGCAAGACTGTATCTAAAACAATGCGATAATATAATGAAAATAGTCTTTCTTCCCTTTCGTTTTGGAAACTGATACTTTGCTTGAGGTTATGGTGCCAACATTACATAGGAGAAACTTATAAACACATAACAAAACAATACGTTTCTGCTTAACTACATATAGATAACGTTTTGCTATAACTGTGATGGTGTGGTTTTGGAGATACTATTGTGACTGTCCAAATCATTTTAAAAAGATGAAAACTTTAGTAACTTTTTATTAATTTTTCTCTATAGTTACTGACCAGTCTTTAATTATGGAGTGCATTTTTTTTTTACAGATATTCTTAGTGGTTTCATTCACAAAGCATCGTTTAGAAAATGCACTTTAAAATTGATTGCATACACTTTAAAAATATCAACCTATCAATAGCCTTGCCCTTCACCGTTTGTAAACCTGCGAACACGGCTCCACATCATGGTCTAAACATGAATAAGGCAATACAATATTGGATACGGCATTGCAATTGCTCATAAGATAATTTCTTGGAAGTTCTGGCCGTTCTATATGTTTAGGCCTAATATACTCATTATAGATTTGTCAACTAAGTTTAGGCTCATCTATTACTCAAAGCTGCCTCCATAAAAGACCACACAGTTCGCAATAACCAGGTGCTCAGGATTTCCACACTATATTTGAAGACATAAGGTCATTAAAAGAAATATACATGTTTAGCGTCCCCGCCCGCCTCCTTTTTGTGGGCCGCCTCCTATTTTGTTTTTAAACATGAAAAACACTGCTAAAATAGATCTATTTCTGATTTAAAAAAAAAAATTAAAAAATGTCGGCGACCATCTTGAAAAATAGCCCGACTGTCAGGGAAAATGTACCGAGCGGCCACTTTGAGCGGCCATTTTGAAAGAAAAAAAAAGAAGAAAAAAAGGGCCTCCTCCTTCCTATTTTTCGAAAAAACAGGACGCTAAACATGTTTTTTTTAAATATTTGGCCTAATCAGACAACAGGCTATACTCAATCAGAGAAAAGAGCCCATACGCCAACAATTCAGTGCAATGTTAACACTGTTCATGTTGTATTCTCTCCTTGTACGTTGTTACTCGCACCTGAAGCGTCAAGACGGTGCCAATTACTGACGCAGTATCACGTCAGCCAATTAACGCTTCGTGTACAACGGTCATCAGGGCGTTGACCTGATGGGCTGGCCTTGGCCTTGACCTTATTTAGGCGCGTACAAATATTAATCGTATTATTAGTAATATGTCATCTAGCTCATTAACGTATCCATTGTTTCATTTCCATTAATTGCAATTAGGAGTCTGGGGCTGCCGACACCCGGTAGTATGTGTGGTTTCTCACCTGCCTTTACTGGCCTGTGCGGCCCGTGTTGTTACTGCCCAACCAGTGTACCAGCGCACGGGATCCACACGCTGCCACCGACCCTCCATTCTGCATTCCGATGATGGACAACCTCACCTATAGTCGCTTTCCTTCAATCGGAAAAATCAAGTGTATTTTGAAAGAAATGAAAGAAGAGACTATCATCTTCCTCTCGTCGTCTGGAATGTCAGTTTGTAATGACCCGTGAATGTTTGCTGATTTCTAAAAACATAACTTTTTGAGAGCATCATATTTAAAATTATCTTGATGCGTTCATTTTGTCTGACTGTAGTATTTACAAAATGAACTGCAGAGATATAAATTGATTATAATAAATACTATGTCCTAACAGAGACAGTACAGAACCCATGTGAATTGTAATTAGTTGTTAATAAGGGAAGGGGGGGGGTAGTTATAGCCCCCCAAATGTTGAAAATAGCCCATGAACTTCACCTTGTTTGGTCTATTATGTATATGAAGTGACGTTGACTTTGCTATCGACGTCCATATTTATTACCCATTTTGTTGGAGATATTTTGTTAATGTTTCATTAACTCAATGGGACTGGCAATGTTTTCCCTGGAATATTATTTGGGGAATCTCAGCGATCACCCCAAACTCTCTAAGTCTTTTAAAACAAATAATGATATCTTTTCTTTTATTGTACTTGTTCTTCCTTCCTCAGCCCCATGGTTACCTTTTCCCCTTCAGTTCAAGTTTAAATTTATTGAATTCCAACAAAAAATAAACATATAAAACAAACCCGAAATACAGAGCAGGTACAAATATTCATAATTATATTATGTACCGGTGTGTTGGCTCAGTCAGTAGGGCGTCCGCCTCACAACCGGGAGGTCGTGCGTTCGAACCTCGGCCGCGTCAAACCACAAGACGTCAAAAGACGGGAGTTGCTGCTTCCTTGTTTGGCGTTCAACAATAAGGGATAGAGCAACGTCGACCTGGCGCTGCTCAGTGGTTGCCGGGCTCACGATCAATTGAGCAAAAAGAATTTTCATTTTCGGTTTAACTTAATAAAATTTGGAGTGGACTTTAAAAGATTATTATTATTATTACCATAAATACCATAAAAGATATGGGGATGGGGGTTGATGATTCGAATCCTTCTATTCCTATGAGATACTGTACATATTTTGTATTAGTACCTTTAAATTGACAATACAAATACACATACATTCAATTAGTGAGTTTCTATGATAATGGTGGTGGTGGTGGTTGGTGGTGCCAATTAGTACAGTAATTCCCCCATTGTATGTGTTATAATTTGTCAAGCCATGGCTCTAAATTTATTGAGCTTTAATTGAAATATAAAAATCAGGCTTTTGTCTACTTTGATGCACTCACGTTATTAATTAATTACAGATTATGATGTTGATTCACTTCCAATATCTACTTATTTTATGTCTTGCAAATTGAATTCTTGCCTATCACAATACCGAATAAGAATACCGATGTTGCAATTCCCACCGATTTGTATTGTTTTGATATTTCGTCGAAATAAAGCTTCCATTTCTTTTATTATTAGTTGCTAATAAATTATGCAAATCAATGGTAAAAATTGAGTCACTTATCTATGCAAGAACGTAACTTTAGAATGGATATCTGTTCATAGTTGTAGCTTAATCACAAAAGTTAAGTTGCTTTACAAGTCATGAGAACGCAATAAGAAGGCTTTATAATAGGCCGAGTAATTAACTTTTGAAGATGAACGTTGATGTATTATCTCAAAAGATGACGAAATTATTACTCGTTAAATTAATTCCTTTGAAATGACCACTGCACCTATACAATTTATTTATGATTTGACTGTCATTAGTATCATGGAATACTAATAGAATTCTTATCGTTATTCTTTATAATAAATGTTGAACATTTCTCTTGAAACTTTTTGGATGTTTTTGCTTGCAATCTAAGCCAAATTTAATCAACACTTCAACCACTTAAACGACCATGTCAGATTGTTGGACAGTACCTATAACGATGTTTAGAACATGTACATCTTACATACATAGCTTTTGAGTGTAATCTTTCCTCTTTTTTTTTAACTCTTCAATTCTAGTTTTTCTTTTAATTCTAATTTAACATCGTAAAGATGACAAGTATAGTTGTGTCAAATATAACTAGTGAGTATAATATGCTACAACTATATTTCAAAGTTACGCTTAAACAGTACAACTCGATTTGTAAGTTGACGTTCTTACCCCAAATGTGGTTGAAATTATGACGCAAGTCTTGTGCAATATTATTAAAGTGGATTTTAAATCCTTAGCCAATCAATTATTATGATCATTTCGAAGTGTAAGAAGATCTAGCTTTTTAATGTACGAGAGACATTATGTTTAACACGGTGTATCAAGAGAGAAAGATAGATAGATGAAGAGGACGAGAGAGAGAGAGAGAGAGAGAGAGAGAGAGAGAGAGAGAGAGAGAGAAATACACACACAACACACATACACATACTAATAATTATATATTTATATATAAAGAAAGAGAGAGAGAGAAATACACACACAGACATACTAATAATTATATATATATATATATATAGAGAGAGAGAGAGAGAGAGAGAGAGAGAGAGAGAGAGAGGGGGGAGTGGAGAGAGACAGACAAAAAGAGTGAGAAACGGACATAACATGTAAAAGGTTTAAGGTATGGTATGAAGTGCTCTCTCAGGAAAAAGAAATTACGACAAATTTAAATTACAAAGTTGAGGGGAAGAGCAAATAACATTTCGAAGTATATAGAGTTCTTATTATCAACATGAAAATGACAACATCTTTCTTGACAATATTTTGTAAACAATAGAAAATGACTATTATTGAGTGGAGATATAAACTTGACCTAAAAACATGGGCTTGTTAACATTATGTCTAAATGTCACTTGCTAAGCTATGTTGAAATTCGAAATATATAGAGGAAGCTATAATCTTGTTTGATTTAAAATATGATTGAACTTCATTGGTTTTGAAGACAAAAGTTTGAACATAATGTCACTCCTTTGGAGATAATATTCATAATTATGTCTTCCCTAATCACTTTATTAAATCACATTACTAGCTGCTGGAGCCTTACTATTTATAATAAACTCACAATCTTATGTCCCCCTCCCCGAAAGCTGATTTTTACAAACGAAATTTTGTACATTTTGTCAATCTAATCATGTTGTAAATGAAATGAGTTCCTAATATTGACATCAACCAAAACCAACATGCGCAACTTCACAAATCAGGTGGCGCTCTTTCGGTACACGAGTACAGAAGAATAAAGTAATATTTTGAGAGTGACGTTCTCTCTCTCTCTCTCTCTATTTCTCTTTCACACCCTCTCTCAGTTCCTCCCTCCCTTCCCCTTTCTCTTACACCCCCTCTCTCTCTCTCCATCTCTCTCTCTCTCTCTCTCCCCCTCTTTCTCTCTAAGTACCTCCTAATCTTCCTTCATCACTGTCCTTCTCTTTCTTTCATTGTCTCTAATTATCCTCTCTTCCTCCCTGTTTTTAATTACTTTATCTCTCTCTCTCTCTCTATATATTTTTCTTCATTCTTGTCATCCTAAAGGAAAACAAATGACAGTAGTAGATGAAGAAACAGGACCCCTGATTGCATCTACACTTTTAAATGGTACCATTTTAAATTGTTTTTCTCTCATATTTAATATAACTTTTGATGTTATAATGATAATAACACAAAGTATTTTATAGCACCATTTCAAAAAGCGGATACAAAAGCACTTATGAAAACGTTACAAATTACAAGACATGGAATTGACGTAATAGAGAAATGTACATAAATTATTATCATCAAATATAGTAATTACAAAAGGCACATAACAAATCACAAAAATAACAAAAGAAGTAAAATATATGAAAGAAAATAACAATAATGAGCGTGCATTTACAGAATATATATATATATATATATAAGGTGTTTTTGAAAGAGTCTAGTCAATCAGCATCCTTTATGAAATTGGTGAGATTGTTTCAGTGTTCATTGTATTGTTGTATTCTTAACTCTAGGACCAAGACGTAAAGAAGTCTTATATAACTGATCTCGCTATCCTCTAATATAATCATGTTTGAATAAATACATTGAAACAAATCTCTTGCTGTCAACGTTCAGTTCAGAGTGTGAATAAAGAGATATTGAATAATTTAAGACATTAACAAAGGTCAGGAAAGATGTTTCAGCATGTTTTTTTGTTATGTAAGCAAATATCCTTGAGTATGTTAAATATTTCTAGCTTTAATCCATTCCTTCCAGCTTTTCCCTTTTTCTTAACAAATATATTTTGCTCCGATCTACTTCCTCCCCAGAGATATGTCTCCCAATCCCCTGCAACGCCTCACCATGACACATAGTTACTAGGGTCCGCATTTTTCTAAGGAGATACATGGATCACCTTATCCTTGGATGATTTTAACGTGTCTTGTTTATTACCTTGTATCACATTGTGCTGGTTTGTGATTATCCAAGTGCATCGAAAAACACGATCCATCCTGAACATAGTAACAACATAAAATGGCCTTAATTCAGAAATTGTGAGGGCATTGGTCGTCGTTCGTGAGGGGGGGGGGGGGGGGGAAGGGGGGGGGGTATGGGTCTTGTTAGTGTCTTGAGCATAGTGAACAATAATACCCCCGCACACACATATTTCACAGCGAGGTGCCCGCATACATTTTATATCGCATATTTTGAAACTACATTATTGTCATGCTCGTTCGCTTCACTCATTAGCAACATTTAGAAACAGAGTTATTCTGGGCAACAAGATGCCCGAGCATAAATTATCTTCATATCAACGTGACCGAATATAATCATGCATAGTATTTATGTATATTCGGTGGCGAGGTGCCTGCATACATTCATTTATATCTTATCTAGTGTTTTGGGGGGGGGGGGGTAAGCGTACATTTTTTTTTTTTTTTTTTAAGGAGGGGGGGGGGGGTTTTAGGTTTTTTTAGGGGGGTTTACACACATAAAAATACAAAAGGGTTTGAACCCCCAACCCCCCCCCCCCCCCCTGCGTACGCCCCTGGGCCCTTCTATCACCCCTCGGCTTCGCCTCGGGGGTGATAGAAGGGCCGGTATGAACACCACTTTGGGAGTGATAATTCCCACCATCATCCTCATGAGCAGTCAATGTTTGTATAATATTTTACCATATTAAAAATGTCCCCCTTTTTGCTGGCTCGCTTCGCTCGCTCGCAAATTTAAAAAGTAAAGTGCCCATACGTGTCTATAATGGCACTTGACAAGTGCCAGAGTAATTTAAACTAAATCTTTTGTGTATATTTGGGATTGGTGCGACGAGAAACTTTTTATTTCTTAAAAGGGTGCCATGACTAAGAAAGGGTAGGAAAACACTGATCCAAGGGATGTCTCATCTACTGAATTTGCCTTGCAAGGCACTTCTGTCGCTGCCGATCGTTTTTTGGGGACTTGATAATTAAGGCTTTGCCGGATGCGGGGTTTCTAGGCTTCCGGTATCACCTATTTTATTATCACCATCATCGTGTGATATTTTTGTTGCCTCCTGTTGCTTGAAGCGTAAACCCTGGCGATGTCGCTGATGATACCTTTTCTTGTATTTGTATAGACGAGTCGAGATCCTTCGGGCTCCTCGCTGCTGAGCCTTGGTAAATGTATCAAACATGGTGGACAACAGACCGATGCAGATGATTTTGTAGGTAAAATGGATGAACTAAAAAGAGAATGGTATGAAAAAAGGTTTCATGTCAAGAATTTGGTTAAACGAGACTATCACAACCCAAGCCACAATGACTGAAGCGCATTCGTTTTCTTGCTTGATTGCTGAAATTGACATCATTACAATATAATATTAATAATAATAATGATAATTAATATTATTATTGTTTTTATGATAATATAATAATGATAATAATAAACAAAAATATTGATAATTATAATGATAATAACAGTATTGACAATAATATTGATAACAGTAGTAATGATTTTGTTTACCAAGGGAAGCCTTATGAGCATCAATGCTGTTTTTCACAGGGGCTTGTACAAATTATTATTACCCCCAGCAACCACCAGGTACCCATCTACACTGGGATGGAGAGTGGCAAATGTGGATCAATGACTTGTCAAAGGACGTTAGCGTCGGACTGTGATTCGAACTCTAAGCCCGAGGATTGAGAGTCAAGTGAATGAACCACCACACCATGACATATCCGAGATGACGCCACAACAATGACCAAGTTTATTACTGTTGTTAGAAGATGAATTAAATCTAGATATTAAAAGGTGAGTGATGTAAAAGTAATTTACTTTCTCTTTTTTAGAGACACAAGTTATAAATGTTGGATCTCGGTCATCGCATTAGTATAATTATCATACCTTTGGGCTGTGTACCGTGAAGGAAATATATAGAGTATTATATACCTCTCTTTAGTATGTTGAATAAATTTAGTCATCTGATTGGTCGAAATTGGAGTCGTGATTTTAGCCATGCTCGCCAACTGGACAATAGTTTTTTTTTAAAGATGCCCGTTGCTCCGGGTGATGGGCCGCATAAATAAATTTTGCTGAGATTCCAATTGGTTTATGTGTACAAATTTTCTTTGTGCGAGCGCGGATACCATACACTGTAATGTACCCGCGCTCGCGAATCGGGAATCGAGAATCGCTCGGGAATCGCAGAAAAAAAGCACTGTTAGTGCTTTTTCTGTGATTTCCGAATAATCGTAACATTCAGGCAAATTTCCACCGAAGATTTACAGGCAGTGTCTCAGATTTCTGTGATGTTTTAACCATTCTTTACTCAAGAAAAGGATAAGGTCAGATTTCTTTCTAGATTTGTTTGTGAATTCGGTATATAAAAGATATATGGACTGCTTTAATATTCGAATCATAGCTGATTCTATACTTGCTCTCGGGGACGTTACATCCTGATATGACCCCGAGGCGCGTCGGGGTGCCGTTCCCTTGAGCCTACAGAAACAGAGATGCCTCTCTTAGCAGTCAATATATCTATATTAGACACTTTCCAGTTAGTAATTGTATTTTCTGAAATGATCAGTTACAAAATACGTAATTATCGAGAATATTTCAAAATGAAAATATATCTTTGTAAACTGACCGCCCGCAAATAATGTTTAGGAGCGTTGCCTCTTGATTGCCCCACTTGTATATCACCAAAACCGATGGTTGTCATCGCCTCCATGGAGAAGTAGTAACTGTCTATGAAGCTCCAGTGTTGGATAAAAAATTTAAGGAGACTTGGGGGAACCACAAGGAGACATACTAGCAGAAGGTTGAAGACGAGCACTCCAGCCGTCCGGAATCGTTGCCAGATCACCACAAAGACTTTCAGTTTCTTGGTAAACTTGGGTCGTCTCAGAGCCTTCAGTATTTTCTTGGTAAACTTGGGTAGTCTCAGAGCCTTCAGTATTTTCCCGAAGGTCAAGATTGTAGTTCCTACGAATGGAATTCCTATGAGAGCATATAGAACGCAGACGAACTGACCTACAACTGTACGTGGTGCAGTATACCCAAACCCTGCAGGGAAGGACGAGGAAAGCAAAATAATCTATCACCGAAGATCTAGAGTTACAACATAGTAGTTAACAACTAAACTATTCATACTCCTTATACATTTGATGTTTGTGTGTATTTCGTTACTAACGAATAAAAGATGGACTGGTCGAATCAAGGCCTTGTTGAATAGTTTTAGATGTTAGTTTTAATATGTCATATTCTCAAGAATCATAACAATTTATTGAGACAAGGCTATTGTTCAGATACTTAAAACTTACACAAAATTGGTAAGGGTATGAATAATTTAGTCGTTTATTATATTCAGCACGATCTCTAGGCCGTTACAATTTATCAATATTTATATTCAATTACACGAATTGATAGTCTAATTCTCAAATGACTGTAAACAACATGAGGTGATGATCAAAATAAGTTCTATAAACCGATAGTAAAGATATAGTTGTATCAGTTTAACAACAAAACATTCTGCTTGATATTGTATTTTTGTTTTAATCCTTTAAACTTGAGGGCAAATGACCCTGCACTTTCCCAATCTTCAGCATAAACTTAATCCACGTTAATGTTAACATCCTGATATTTTGTCAACATAATTCTGAGGGATAAACGTCAATAGAATATTGAATATGGGATAGATTTCAAGAGAAATAATTTTTAGAAACATTGATCGTTAGAAACTAATGATATTGGCCCACCTCTCACTGACACTAATCAGATGTGTGCATTATTGAAATTATAGTCGACCTAACTTACTCTTAACGCATTCTTTTCAGTAACAAAATTCATCCTTATTATCAAAAGCCTACCTCATTGCGTCACTGAAATATTTTAGTTATGAAAATTCGGGATAAATGATCCATTACTGGAATTACTGACAAATCTTTCACACTATACAGGAGCTCACAACAATCATGACCGTAGCTGCAAACAGACATCTCCTTAACTTGCTGTATATGTCGTCCGTGAGCCAGGCCACGGGAAAGACACGTAGTCTCGCCAGGCTACACCCCCTTTAAGCATTCTGTATCACCCATTTCAAAATAAACCCATGTCAATTCATGAAAACTCTTACCTGAACCTAATCACACGAGACAACGTTGTAATGCAAAGGCATCTTGACTAATTAATAAAACGAATCAAATATTGTCTTTAATGATATTTCTCTGAAAAAGACGCTCTTCTTCAAAACTAATACCGCTTTACTTGCTCAATCAAAACTTCTAAGTCTACCGAGAACTATCTATTTTCTTCATCATTCAGTTTCGCCTGTTTTGCTTTCTAAAATAATTCTCCAATACCTGTGCATCGCACTGACGGAGTATTGCAGAATAATTTGATATTTTCATGGCTAGCCATATTTAGAAGCAGATTGACGTTGATACACGGAACAGATTTGAATACGCCTGTCGATGGAGCATTGAACCATGGACCTACTAAGATGCACTACTTTTCACCTTTGTACCACACTTGTGCCCATTCAACCTACAATTACATTCCTATGCCACAGGGATTAGTATTACACTTCAAAGGAAATACATTTAAAAATGCTTGTTGGTTTGGAATAAATTAATATGCCTACCTACTGTCGTCACCACTGATGTAACAAAGACGAAGTTCCTCTGAACAGACCACATAGGCACGAAGGCAGTCTCGTTATCTGTTTCCAAAGTCATAAGGGAAGCGTAAGGATGACCACTTGCGTAGGCCCCTTCCCCTATGGCCTTGGTCACGATGTATATTAGCTCGGCGACATCCTCCTCGTCGAGGCAATCATTTTCTGACGCGAGTCGTAGTAGTGCTGCATCAAAGTCCTCAGAAGCTTGAACTGCTACCGGACGCTCGAGAGCTCTAAAAATGAGCGCGCCGACGAAAAGGTATACTAAGATTACGAGAAGAAGGACAAGAGATGTCATCCATTTTTTCTTTGACGAAGACGACGTCTGTTGTGGTTCGTCTTCTCCGATATCTTTAACGCTGATCGAATCTTCGTCATCGGCCATCATCGGCTGCGTTCACTTTGAATGACAACTACTATCTATACAGTCTATATAATTAATTGCCTAGTTAGGACTCACTCCACTATTATAGACATGCACTTCAGCCAAACTAATACGAACGATTATTATGTTTACCAAGACAGGCTCATACCACATAATTATGAAACATTATGGTGTATGGATGATGGACCAGTATTTCTTTATTATCAATATGTGATGGCTGCGATGACCTCGATGAAACCAATTAAAATGGAACATTATGTAATCACATCATAAAAAAAATGTTTCTTTATCCCACTTTCATCTTGAAACCACACAAGGATAGCCATGCCTATTTGCAAGATTATTTACCAAATTGATCAGAATTTAGGTCATAAAATTAGGTGCGGGTAGCCGTAAGTCTTAATTTCAGTTTGAAAGCATAATGGACAGTGACTGTCATGCTTTTTGCTAAATCTCACATAATTGACATGCACTTTGTGCAAAGAATTTGTTGATTCGCTTGAGATCACTAAACTCCAAGAGGTGTCACCAGACGTTGGGCTACGACCAAATGAGCCAACAAGCTGTTTATAAGATTAAGCCCACAAAACAAATTGTAAATCCTGTACAAGCCCAATGTTATTGATATAATGTTGTCGTAATTCACTCTATCCACCAACGACTAAAATGATTCCTGGAAAACCCGTGTTAGGACAACATCATCAAAGAATTTGAACTGTGATGTCGTGTATTTTGCCCAGTGACTGCCCTCATTTGGTATATGAAATGATTGTCAGTAAATCGTCACAAAAAGTCATGACACACTAAAGTCTTGATGTGGATTTGGGGGTCTTTTTGTACAAGTGCTATCTATGAAGTGGCTTATTATTAGTGCATGCGTCATAAATTCCAATCAATGGTTGCACTACATTCACTTTATATGGGACTTCATTCTCATATGGCGTGTCAAAGACTGCGTCAGTCGCTGACACAGTCCTACGTCATTAGTATGACGTCTCGTGTGCTAGGGGCTTTAGTCCGCCGAAGTCCCATTGAGGCATAGGTCTGGATGATCTTGCGTCACTTTGAGGTGTTGCAAATCGTAGTATTTCACACCGTGGTGCGTGAAAAGTGAGTGAATATCACATGGTTTGGACACGATCTTCTTGAGGGATACGCTGAATCGTGGCTCATCGCTGAGTTGTACCCCTGCTTTCTTGAAACATATCCCAACAAACAGGTCCTCCAGACGGACAAGCCTTGTTGATCGAGCCTCGTGGTAAGCCATCCTAGCCGCTAGCGATGTCATCACGTAGGCTGATCCACCCAAGTAAGGTGGGTAGGTGGGTCCAGGGTACTCTCTCTCAGGAACGAACCTGGAAAACATTTCGACAAGAACAGAAAAAAAGAATTCTTGTGAGTGTTCATATATATATATATCTCTGAGATGGCTGTGTTTACTTGCATAATAAAATTCATTATTATAGCAAGATATTTGCTTGGGCTTAGTTTTAATGTAACTTATAAGAGGATATGCTAACTTAACCTACGTACAATTATGATTCCCAGCGTCGGTTTAGTAGATGCTGTTAGCAAATTCTTACCATTTGTGAAGTGGTGATCGTATGGGTTTCACATCAACCCACTTTCTCCCGAAGGCGTGTGGTTTTCCCCAGTTTTTCAATCCAGCTAGATGTTCTGCAAGCTTCGGAAGATTAACGTACACATCTGAGTCAGTTTTCATGAAGTACTTGAACGAGCTGCCACACTGCGTCGATGCCCACTGCAGCCCCATCAACGTCTTGGTGGTCAGATTCTTGTAAGTATCTTTGAAGGCACCCTGGACGATATCATCGTAGTCTTCGGCTTCGTGTTCGACCAGGGATTGTGTGGTCCCACCATTTTCCGTTATCGTACCAAGCAGATACACGACACGCACTTGGCCCGACTTCACTTCCGGTACATCTGCCCAGGTTTGGCGTATTTCCTTGCGAACTCTGACATCCTTCACGTGTGACGTTACCATGATCACGAGGAGACGACGTGCCACGGTCAGGACAGTGGACGAAGGTCGGCAGAACTTCTCAGGTGATATCGGAATTTCTACGGGGTCTCCATTTTGATTTCGTCCTTGGGAGTTAGGGTTAAACTTAATTTCCTCTGCAATTTTCTCTTTTAGTTCGTTTATCTTTCTCATCTGTTCTTTAGTCCTTGCGGGTTTTTTAAGACTACTTTCAATTATTTCGTTTAAGTGGTTATGCTTAATGGAAGGTCGCATAGGGGTGCCACTTACATTCTTGATATCGATTTTGAAAATGGGACCTAGATCCGTCACATCTCTTTTATCGATAAACATATATCGAGATTTTTCAATTTGTTTCGACTTATTCGATGACGATGACGAAAATGACGTAGAAGAAGACGACGACTTTTTAAAGTATCGTGAAATGTAGAGGACCTGCGTCAAACCGATGAAGAGAACATTGATGATTACACCAATAATCAGTAAGTACTTCGAGCTGCACCTCACTGCCACCATCATTCTGAAGCAAACGAACAAGAGACAGGAGGAGAAGAAGAATGGTGATGATAATAATATTACTACTCCTACTACTTCTACTACTACTACTACTACTAGTGATGATAATAATAATGTTCAATTTCTGCAGCACATGGTGATTAGAGTTTAATTCTCTATACAATTATCTTTTTTTAATATGAAATTTATTTATTTATTTATTTGTTGTAAGTCCATTTATTTATTATATTTTCTTATATTATTCCACTATGTAAAAACGATTTATATCCGTGTTCCCATATGAATATGTCATTGTACATTTGCTACTGTGTATTATCTATTTGTGTATATTATTTTCTATTGTACGGTGTATTGTTCATGTGCTTTATGTAATGCCAACAACTGAATTTCCAAATGGACCAATAATATTAATCTGAATCTGAATCTGAATAAACATATAAAGAAAAATACAACACAAAATCGATCATCAGCCGGTAATCTCTTTTTATCATAATATTTGTAGTCAATTAATTATCAAAATAAATGCCACGATATAGCTTGAAGATCCGTCATCATAAAGAAATATTGAGTAATTATTTATAACCTGTAGATGTGTGATTTGACTACTTATATAATTTAGGTTTGTGGTACATCGAATCTCAAAACACAAACACGGACCAAAAGTTCTGTTGCATACAGATTTCAAGCGGATTGCAGACAATCCTTATATGAAATAATCGCATGAAATAGAACATGATATATTCACATTTAAATCAGATTGGGTTGTGCTTTTGGATTGAATTTTAACTGAGTTTGCAAAATGCAGTAAGTCCTTGGACTCTCGGCATGAAAGGTCTACGATGATTTTTGTTTGTTTTGTTACTCCTATCCTCTACCCGGCAACCCACCTACTCTACAATTGATAATAATGGATTTTATGGTGAAACAACAACTTTACAACTTCTCTTTTCTCTCTTATTTCTT
The DNA here is from genome assembly GCA_035222895.1 of Strongylocentrotus droebachiensis. NCBI lineage: Eukaryota > Metazoa > Echinodermata > Echinoidea > Camarodonta > Strongylocentrotidae > Strongylocentrotus > Strongylocentrotus droebachiensis. Next base: position 266,715 of record JAVYIG010001950.1, read on the forward strand.
TTACCAACAAAAAAGTTTTCATTGATTCTATAGGCCTGTACCGTATTGTATAAAAGATCAGTTCATGTTCAAATGAATAAAAACAGACACTTTAATTTCAAGTATGCAATTTCAATGACTAGTAGTATGACGGTATAAAGATTAGACGGGGATTGTTTTTTTTTATGATTATTGAGAATACGAATAACTGTCGACCAAATGTCATTTGAGCTAATTATGGTGCAGATACAAATAATTAATGTTGATTTCCGTAGTTTTAAGACCATAGTTACCATTATTAATCATGTCGTCTTATAGGTTTATACATTGGTTTTTATAGAATTTTTGAGTGACTTCTAGTTTTCCACTTGAGCCACTCATCGTCTAATGAGAGAGGAGTATCTTGAAATATTACGGTGTACATAATAAGGCGTGTGTGTTTTACTAATAATGGCTAGGAACAAAATGCAGACTGTCGTCCAACATCTGATACCATTTTTATTATGATAACTCACCCATACACACACACACACACGCACACACACCCAACCACGCATCACATCCACCGCTGGTGTATTGGGCATTATTGCTTCTCCAAATTTCCCTGAACTTCTAACTATACGTGGCTTGAGTGTCATTGCACTCTGAAGTTAGGAAGTGTCTAAATCAAAGCGCAAATGAAATTCGATCGATGTTTCGTATGCGTTCTACCATTTTTGTTTTTATTATTTTAATTTTCGTGGTTACCATTATCTGTTACCATTATCCATCTTCCCTTCCTTCGAATAGTTGACATCACAATATTAAAAAAAAAAAACGCCAATAAATTTCTCGTTATGTTTTACATTAATATATATTTATACACCCCTCTCCATACAACTGGAATTTGGGAGGGAAATTTCCCCGTTATTCACTTTGAGAACTACAAAAATGCCTGTTGTTACTTGTCCTTTAACTAAAATGTTCCATCCTTCACCTATACACCACTGATGTATTCTCTGACAATGGGAGAGGTATCCTTTAAATCATGTCCTACTTTTCGTATGCTCCAACCGCTGTGCAGTAATTCATATCACCGCACAAACGTAATAAAAGCATTATTTTTCGGTAATTTACTAGATTGGCATCCCTTGGACGGAATATTAAGGCGGACATGAGCCCCAACAGATGTCCCCATCATCATTTTGTAGAAACTGTGCCATTTTAAACGATAACCGGAACGTGAGAATTCCCTTTCCCCTCATCTCTCTTTAAAATTGTAATGTTAATATTGACTGCTACCAAACCAAGGACGACGCAAACATTGCATTTTACTGGATATTGAAGGGATAACAAACAAACAAAATTGTCAAAATGACCAACAATGATATCATTAATATGATGTTTTTTTTAAATAGACATTCGTTTTTTCAATTATCTATATCAAGATTTGTTTCAAGATTTAATCAATTTCATTATTATCGATATTTTCATTATGATTGTCAACTTCATTATTTGTTTTATTTCATGACTAATCAACCAACGATAATAATGTTGATGATAATAATGATATTCATATCCAATACTTGCTATAAATCTACTCTTTGAGATGGGATGCCAGCATTTTATAATGTTTGGGGATCACAATGTACATCTCCTCTTGATACTTGATATTTCGAATAACGCAAAATGGAGATGAACGGACATTAAAACAAGGATCCTTAAATTTACTTTTGTAATCAATATTGTATTATTGTTATTGTTGTTAGCGTTGTTGTATCCATGATTGGTAGAAATGCTGCACTAAGAGTTCGTTAGGTTTCTATATCACCAAAAGGAGGGGTTTTTCATGAAATTCGATCTGAATCTGAGGATAGTGATGATGTTAGGTTATACAAACAATACTGTAAATAAAAGTGAATTTGAAAGGACATACCAACACAATACCATGGTATATACAATACATGTTCTTCAACAGAAAGCTTAGAAATGCATAGGTTGCACATGTATATGCAAGTCTAAACAGACATGCACATCTTTATATTCAAATTCAAATTCAAATTGTATTGATTTCAATCCAAACAAATAGGATCTTCGTAAGCATTGGAATATTATATTATATACCAGGTTGATGGGGGGGGGGGGGCGGGGGGGGGGTGTTGGAGTGGATGGGCTGTAGCCCCGATTTAATCTATCAATCTACGGGGGCAACCGCTTAGTCATATTTGGGGAGATATTCAGACAGCGAGTCTGTTTGTATACTTGAAATATTATTTCCTATTTTTAATGACAATCGCTCACAAGATCGCTTTGATCGCTCACAAGATCAATTTAGAAACAGGAAAATTGATACTGGATCTAGAACGTCAACGTTATCAACTACGCATTTTACTTAATGATAAATTACCTATATTAATGTTGTATATCCCTAGAGATTTATATTCTCCTTTTACCCGACATTACTAAATTGTCAGTCTGTTATACGCTCGGAAGAAATACTTGAAAACTAGACCTATACCGTAGCAACGATCACAGCCTTTCTATAAGAATATGTGTAGCAGAATGAAAATGTAGCAGAATGAAAATGAACGTGTTCTTACCTCGAAATACTTCTTGCTTGTTAAAAGTAAAAACAAACGTAATCAATCCAAATGATAGAGGGAACGATCTTAGACACAAAATAATCAAGCTTCCATGACATTATTCCAAGTCCGCAGGAAAAGAGAACACAACGGAAAAAGTGTTCAGTCCACTCCTTTTCATTTGTTTTGAAAGATGTGCTTCCTAAAGTGTATTTTGCAAGGTTATGAAGAAAGGTGTGCTCCAGGTACTTTTAATGTTTCTCGACGATATCCTGAATAGCGGGACGATTCTGTCATACTGAGCACGCGCAGATAGCCGTCCAATCAGATTGCGCGAACGTCAAAACGTGCCAAGAAATCGCAAGATAACAAGATGTTTAATGTTGAAATGAAGGGTCGAGGGTTAATAAAAAGAGGAAAGGGTTTACGGAGGGGGGGGGGGGGGGTTCTTTAGCTGCACTCTTGCACTACTTCATGAAAAAAGAGGAAAGAAATAAAGGTGCGTTGATTCAGGCGTGAGATCAATGTTTTCGGCTGTAGTATATTTCCTGTCATCGAGACTTGTCTACATTAAATTATTATTTCAATATGGTTCTGTTATATAAGTGCCTGAATGAGCGCATAAATCTTCCTCTTTTATTTTTAGCCATTAAAGCAATTCTACATAGTCTGTACATAGTGCCTGATCAAACAGAGTGAAATTGAACTAATCGTGGAAACGATTGTAATAAAGACTGCATGTGTCCATGCGTGTATGCCAAAGTACATCCAACTGTAAGAACACGGAATCTGACGATTTTTTTCAAAGAATGATTTGCACAAAAATGATGGGCATCTGTCTCATTGACTGAGCCTGTTTGTCACAGTAAGAAACGTTATCCAGCGTAACCAAACAACTTCACAACACTCATTACTCTATTCAAAGATTATGATAGGTAGGCCATATCTTCCAGAGGAAATTATTGTTCAAGCTTTCTACAAATCATAAATACGTATAACAGCAGGCAGCTACGTAGAAGAACAGCTGCAACGGCAACAACACAATAATCAACATTATCTATTAAAAATTGTAGTTCATATAAAATGTTATCGATGTGATCATGATCTAGATACTACTTTTAAATGTTTTAAATTGACGAACAGGTATTGCACTTCACCCCAAAGCATCCCTCTTGAAACACCCGTCTAATTACCATGGTAACCAGATGTTGTCATGCTGTCATCATCACCTCTCATGTCTCAATCAAAGGGTGATGTTAATGAGAGGATGTTGAGAAGGTCAGGGTCTCCCGCCAGGTAAGAATCAGCTTCATGCTGTGGGGATAACCAAGCCCTCTAGTGATACCAAGGAGGGGGTGGTGGGTGGGGCGGAGGGGTGTGGGGGTAACCAAGCCCTTTAGTGATCCAAGGAGCGGTGGCGGGTGGGGCGGAGGGGTCTGGGGATAACCAAGCCCTCTTGTGATACCAAGGAGCTTGGGGCGGTTGAGGCGGAGGGGTGTGAGGGAAAACCAAGCCCTCTAATGATACCAAGGAGCTTGGGGCGGGTGGGGCGGAGGGGTGTGGGGGCTGGCGATAGACGCATTTTGAAGAGGATGTCGTATACAAATTTGGGAGTGGTGATGATAGTGGGTAGAGGACGCATACAGTGGAGTGGCAGAGAATGTCATTTGTGCTAATCAGTGCAATATAAATGTATGATAGTTTTAAATGGGGGGGGGGGGGGGGCTTCTACTTTGGCTTATTAGAATGTCTAGACAAAACAGAGGCTCGTATCTCCAGCGCCCCTCTCACTGACTGAATCCGCTGCCTCTGTTGGGCTGCTATACCAATGCACTATATAAAATCACTGAACTTGGACTAAGACGAAGAGGGCGAAACTCATGAAGAGATGTTAATCAGTATGAATTCGTAAATTTTGTTAAAAAAATCATAGGGGCTTTATTAGCATTGTGAGTATCGACAGTTAGAAATAGAGAAGGGAAAGAATTTAATCAATGCAGATATGTATCTCTAATTCTCTATTATCTCCACGACTGTTAAATTATGCCTAAGGAGAGTTAAGCGCTTTAGGTGCGGTATAAGTAATAATACTAATACTAATAATAATAATGCTCATTGTTTGTAATGCTTATATACTTAATAATTTCATAAAGAACAACATTAATATCTATACACAGTAGGCTTGCAGGTGCATCATGTGAGAGAGTAAATTAATATCGTAGATAATAGTTCCATTATCATTTCTTAAGCTCGATTTGGGGCTCCAGAAAGGGACAGCATCTGATGGTATAGATGGTATAATGACAAAATTCGTGCAACGTGTGCGAAATACCTTCATGTTCAAAATGGGAAAATCTTGAACTTTTCTCGGTTCAGCCCATTGTCACACATGCGTGGTCTTTTCATAATCATTTTCCGTGAAGGGTCGTGTAATGATTCGTGTTATTGGAGTCATACAGGTTTTTTAGATGCAAACTGGAGGGAATTCTTCATGATACCCCTCTCTACCTCTCCATCTCTCTCTCTCTCTCTCTCTCTCTCTCTCTCTCTCTCGAACTACTTTCGAACTAGACATCATCGATGTCGCTTGACGTCTGTGAAACTGTTTTAAATTTATGGCATATACTGTTCATTCTTCTTCTAATCACGTGGGCTGTTTTTCTGTTCTTTCTTTCTACTGGAAACTAATTTTAAGAGGTTTCAATCCTCTTCTCGTCAAAACTTAAGTACACCATGTCCATGTCTGTTATTGAATGATAACAATAAAGAAATTTGTTTGTTCTTGGAACAAAATATGAGGAAGCAACTAGCACGGAGAATTTCAGATATGATAGAACGAGTTGGATAAAGGTCATGAGTGTGTGTGTGAGAGAGAGAGAGAGAGAGAGAGAGAGAGAGAGAGAGAGGGGGGAGAGAGAGAAAGAGAGAGGGAGGGAGAGAGAGAGAGAGAGAGAGAGAGAGAGAAAGAAACCGAGAGATAGAGAGATAATTATGTGATGCCCATGTTTCACCTAGTCTACAAAAACGGTTCTATAAGCATGATAGTACTGTAGTAGTAGTAGTGGTGGTTATTTTACCTGACTGCTTAGAAAGTATAAATGCTTGTTAGTAAGAGCTGGATATAACAAGAATCAGGTTTCCCTAGAAATTTACGAAAATACTCATCTACAGATTTATTCGTCCAAATCAACGAAAATCTGATTGCTTAGTGATACGGGGATAATAATTCACTTTAAACCATTATTTATTGGTTTTTATTGACCTCTGTCGTATCCTTACATGACCTCTTTAACAGATGGAGTCGTCCTTGTCCTCACTCAATCATGAACTACGCAGGGTTTTTTTTATTTTTCTTTATTGTTTGCTCCACAGGATACAAATGAAATTAATATTGATGATGCTATGTGTAGAAGAGTCAACATTATCGGAAAATAAAGATTAAAAAATGGACATGTGAAAAAAGTATGTTGGGGAAAAATCGAAATTCGAAAATTCGGACATGTGAAGAAAGCGTGACAGAAGAAAGTTTGCTGTAAAACAAATCGTAGATTATAATATTCAAGGCGATCTCGTATGAAAAAAAAAGGTGATCATCATGAGAATCAAAACAAAGTCAGAATTTTTTTTCTTTTTTTCTAGTGCCCCTACTATTTGTTATTACATCAAAGTCATTGAAATTATAGACATGTTCAAAGAGGGGAGGGATTGAATGAGGTGTCCGGAGAAATTTATTGACTGATTGATTTTATTTACTGAATATAACAACAAAAACATATTGATGATAACTTTTATGCTAAAATAACAGACTGATTTTACGAGGAACATCCTGCTCAGTAGTGCCATTGCAGCATAGCTGTCCTAGAGGAATCCTAAATATAATAACAAACGAGAGATAACAACATAACACAAATAAATCAGAAAACGATGGGGAATGGGGGCTGGGGGGGGGGGGGTGGGATGGGGTGTTACCAAACTGAATTAACGTGACTTGTAGATCGGGTGAAAAACCTCCAACATCAATTATTTGATAAAACTGAGTTTCGAGTCATGGAAGGGTCAACCACATGATTTGTCGATTTCATTAATGTGTGAAAGAACATGTACAAAATTGACGGGCCTCGGTCAATGCACTGTAAGAACCTTAGCTGGCTAAAATTTGAAGTAACTGGAATCAACTTTATAGAATAAAAGCATATGTGTATAAATATACCAGGTCCATTTTCTTTCGTTTTAATCAATTTCATTACCTGGCTTCAATGGAAAGGGACTGTTTATGAAAGATTCCTTCCAGTTTTATACACTGTTGGTCATAATGGTGAAATAATTATTTTTTCCCAAATTTTTTATTTTGCTAGGGTACGTCGCCGCCCCCACAAATACAAAAAAAAGAAAAGAAAATGCAATAAATTATCAATAATTCATTGCATTTTCCCCCGACCCCTAACATAAAAAATCCTCTATGTGGGCATGCCTTGAACCATATTGCGTGACCCTACAGAGGATTTTGGATTTTTCTGTTGAGGACCGGGGGAAAATGCAATGAATTATTGATAATTTATTGCATTTTATTTTTTTGTATTTGTGGGGGCGGCGACGTACCCTAGGCCCTGCTGCGTACAGTCATTATTCAGTGGCTAAGCAATGGCCTCGTTACTGTGAGGCCCCAGAATAGAAACCGTGTCGATCAGCTATATTAGTGCCCTTTTGTGAGACATTAATCCTCATTACTGTCAGTTATGACTTAAGGACGTAGGTCCCCTAGTTGATTAGCATAGTAGCACACACATGCCTTAGCAGTCACGCAAAACAAACACTCGCAAATTATTATTCAATAAAAACTAAGAATGTATACTATTATTTAGATCTATAGGGAATAAATTATTGTCAAAATCATTTCATAAATTGGGGTAAAAATAATTATTCCACCTTCATGACCAACAGTGTATAAGCGAGAAAAAAATTCTCACCGCATGGCAGACCAATTTATGAATTTATCACAGGCGCCTTTCGTTCATTCCGCAAAGTTAAAATGAAAGATTCCGTATTTTTCTCTGTCTCTAATTTGGTATTCTACGCTAATGCTATTTGACTAGATGAAAATGGCGCGCGTACCAAGAAATTTAAAAACAAGGATGTGACATAAATCTACAAGGATTTAAATGTCGGCGTGATGTATCTGGGCAGTCCAGCTCGCTCTAGACCAGTGGCGTATGCAGGATTTTTTCAAGGTGGGGGGGGGGGGGGGGGGGGGGGGGTTAAAAATGTGAAAATCGCGCCGAAATTAACTACGATGGAAAAGTGGACGACAGCGTGGCCAATCGGTTCTATGTAATCGTCGTGGCAGCGAGCTATATAGCAGCGCCTCTTTTGACGTAGAAGCATCGCAGTACAGTCGTGATGTAGTCTTTAATTTGCCAAATCGATGGATTTTGACGGCGATAATGCCCCGATTTAATAACTTTTTCAGATCAGGTGATCAGCATGGTCGCAGGGTTGTGTGGACGGGGTAAAAAGGAGTAAAAAATGCTCTTGAAATCACTTATATCGCCCTTCCTTGGATGAACTGACAGACAGCTTCATGGACTGAAGAGAAGGAAGAGATCCACACATGAGAGAGAAAAGAATCGAGAAATTCGGGGAAGTTGTCTTGATCTAAAATATAAACATTATAACTATGGTATGACAAATTACATAGATGATTCGCTCGTAATAAGACATGATCACAAATAGTATAAAATAAAGCGCTTATCACTCGACAAGTAATTTAACACTGGAACATGGAATAGAATATATTTAATCAAAGAGTATCAGGAAGAACAAGGACATAATATGGAAAATAAAAATGATAAGGCTGCACAACATCTGCTTCCTGTGTTTCTCACACAAACTTCATTAAGCCACTTCGATAATTGCCTAAATACAATATACATACTTACCTGTACTTGTACATAGAAAAGTCATAAATAAAACATGATTAAATATCGAACACATAAAATAACTGTTTTTCTCCTAGCTTAACAATCAAGAAAAATAAAATGATATGATTGTCAGACTACCGGTTCTTATGCTCCGTTGGCTTGGAACATAGTGACCACTCCCTACTTCTGCTAGAGTCCTTGCGGCCGTGAAAACGGTCAGACATTGAGGAGTGTGAATTTGTGCATATAATTAGACTGGACATACACATGTGCATTAGTATCTATGCTATAACATACACCTAATACTGTTTATATATTCTACTAAAATGTAAACCCGACGCAAACGCTTTTGTTCGTAATCTGGTTAAACATAGGAAGTTGGTCTGAAGTCTAACTTTTCCTTCGTTCAACTTAATCTTAGATCTAGTGTCAAGTTTAAATGAGTTAATACTGTAGAATACGGGCCTATTACTTAAAAGGAAATACAGTATGTGGTTGATTTGTAATTGCAGGTAGCCAACAGGATTGAGATGATATGGCGTCGAAATAGATCAAAGAAAAGAACAAAAGTAAATAAATAATTAAATAAATAAATAAATAATTAATTAATAGTCATAAAATGTTTAAATGGGCTAAGCTAAAGGCTTTTAGGGAATTAATCACCTAAATTAAAGAAATAGGAAATGATTTCCTTTCCTGTTGTTATGCTGACACTTGGGACATATATTATCTCACAAGAAGTGGTTCAAATATTGCACAGGCACCCGTAGAAAGAATATGTACGACTATGTACAAATTAATGTCGCCTCTTTGCGAATTAAGTACATGTAAGGAAGAAGAAACTTATAATCTCTATAAAGTAATAAGGCCTCAAAACCGAGTAGAGAAACAAGCGAAGAAATAGGACAAGAATTAAGATGAAGCTGAATTAGCTTTGCTGTAGATCGACTCAAGACAATAATATCTACAAATGCAAAGGTCAAGTCACTACAGGCCTCTCTATCCAGCTTTCCTGGGGATAATGATGAAGGATTTATATATTTGACAATTCTGTATTTGTTATTTTCATGAAGGACTCCTGATGGTCAGATTAACCACTTCTTTCATCAAAGTCCTTAATATTATCCCATACTCGAATAACGGCTTGAATGACCGCCATCAGAGTAGAACCATTTTGAAACGAGCCAGTGCATACTTAACAGATTAACCCTCTAAATACCAATGGAGAGTGTTGTTTCGTAAGCGAAATAATATTATCAGCAAAAGAGAGTGATTAAGAATAATCTGAGACGAAGGAGTTTCATTTTTTGGTACCCCAATCTAGAATCACGTTTTGCAAAATGACTGATGGTGAAACTAATTACTTTTATATCTAGAGGGATGATGAAAGGGTAGACGGTGGGAGAGAGAGAGAGAGAGAGAGAGAGAGAGAGAGAGAGAAAGGAGGATAGAGTGAGAGAGTGAGAGAGAGAGAGAGAGGGAGAGAGAGACAGAGACAGAGACACACAGAGAGAGACACACACACAGAGGCAGAGATTAGGGATAATAATTATGTTTGTTAAATATAATTGTATGTAGCTCTGTCGTTGCCAGATTGAGGCACAGGTGGGGGAGGGGGTATGGCCTCATTTTTGAAGCATCCTTTATTTTGTATCTGGGCAACAAAAGGCATGTAGATTTGGTGATTTTTTTTTCTTCTAAAATCTTGCCTTGTATACTATTGAGATGAAATTATTAGCCAGCAGTAGTTCTATGTGGAAATTAGAAGAATGATTATTCTGGCAAGAGACGACTTTCCCCTCAGCTAAATTGTATCCTTGGGTAAATATATATAATATATCAGATCGAATGTTTCATATTTCTAATCTATTTTTTGTTGTTATCTCAATAGAACACCTATAGAAATATCATTATAGTGAAAGACTTTCACGTCTTCAATTTCCATGCAGGTGTTTTGGATGGACATCATGGTAATGGAAGAGTTAAACGCGGGCAAGACATTATTAATATTTCTGAGAATGATGATTATGATTGCGTTCGCGGCCATCAAACCCGGAGGGGATGCAGTAAGAAAATTAATATATTTTGGATAAAGGTCGTATACCATGCGTCGAATGAAGATTATAATATCAATTAGCCAGCAGTTAATATGGAAAACAAATTATTTCTGTCATAATTTCCCATGTTTTTCCAATAACAATAAGACTCTATATTGAGAAGGATCTGAAAAAGGGGGTTATTTTGTTATTTCTTTCTGTTATACGATTATATAACAGTAATAAAAAAAGATCCCCCTGCGACATGCCATGGAATCAATTTATACAATCCTGTGAATACATACGACTCGTCCCAACTGTATTTTACAATACAGATGGTATATATACATACTATCTAAAAAATGGAACGATTAAAATAGCGCTATATAATCGCTTTGCTTATTAACAATTATTGCCATGGTAACTGAACATACGTATAATGTCAAACCCACACCTGAAGCAGTGTGGATGAGGAGGTATATTATCTACACGTCTTCTACTACGTATCTTAGTATTTTGGTTTAAGTCGTCATATTCACTGATCGTGCGTGAGATATTTCCTCCCAAGTGATAAAAAGGCATCGACGGGCAATTGTTACAAGGGGAGGGAGGGAGGGGAACACCTCGAGGTCTTATTAATATTAGGTGTAAACTAACGATGCCCCTAACTATGCGAGGGGCGTTGGATGGGGTCCTGTTATCTTATTGTTGCGATTTTTGTTAATCCTTCTTCCGTCACTCTCTCTCTCTTTCTCTATTTCTTAGTATTATATTCTTTATTCATATATATAGCTATCATAATTATAAAGCTGCTTAGATTATTTTTTTTAATAAAATGTATGAGTCTTATGTTCTACTTCCAGTTCTTCTATTTGATTTTATTAATTTAGTGTGCACATTAATTTCAATTATCCATAACCCTGTTGCTGTCATCATTGACGAATCAGAATACTTGAACAGAATTGAATATAATAGAAATACACACAAGCCACGTCTGCATTGCTTGGTCCTTGGCCTTGTTTCAAACAATAGTTTTCACAGAATAATTATTATCATGATTGTATGGTTTTGCTTTTTAGAGGTTTCCAGGAATCAGTAGTTTTATGGGGAAATTACACAACAGCAAAATCGGTCCACGGAAGTAGTTTATACAACACGATATGGCCACAGATTCGAGATATTCCGATAGCTTTATTTGTTAACCAAAAATTTGAACAAACCTGGAAGTACGAACTTGGGTTTTTTCCCGCAAATTAAATTGTGTGTACTGATTTCCCCATTCACTGAAAGTCGTTTCGTAAGGAGCATAATTATCATCTTGTATGGCTGTATAGACTTATAATCATTATATAACATATTTGTATCTTTATGTGAAAATGTACACAAATCACGTACACAAATCACGCCATGCTTTTAGGAAAAGAGGTTTAGACTGCAATAAAACGGTTATGAGTGGTATTAGTATCATTATTATTGTTATTATCATTATCATTATTAATATTATGATAATCATCATCAACATCATCACCATCATCATCGTCATTAATCATTATTATTATCATAATATGTACACAAATCATGCCATGCTTTTAGGAAAAGAGGTAGACTGCAATAAAACGATTATGAGTGGTATTAGTATCATTATTATTGTTATTATCATTATCATTATTAATATTATGATAATCATCATCAACATCATCACCATCATCATCATCATCATCATCATCATCATTATCATTACCATAATTATTATTTATTTTTATTTTTTGTGTGGGCAAGCAAAGGTATTTGATCATTTAGTGTCCCATACCTAACCAAGTATTTTGTAGTTACGGACGGAAACTGACATCAAATCTGTCATTTCACTCCATATGACCTCTCTAGTGATGCTATTAACAGTTACAACTATATCATTCAGATATACTCAAATCTAGATGAGGTAGGTGAATGTATGGAAAAAAAATCTTAGTTTTCTGCTGTTTTTAAAAATAAATGTATACAAGATGATACATGTACCGACATTGCAGCGTAGAGTGGGTCTGGAGGTGCAAGGGCATTGGTATTATGGGGACGGTGGAGGGGCACCTGTATCGGGGTATAGTGGAGAAGGGCGCCGTAGCGTATCTTCTTGTCACATTCCCTCCCGCTTTCTTCTTCCTCCTCTTTTCACCATGTATTTTGATGGGAGCGGATGCGTGCCCTGGTATCACCGTAGACACGCCACTGTACTGATACATCTAATTTAGATTGTGAGATTCCTATAAAAAAGAAGCAAGATTGAATTTACATGTAATTAATTCATTTTTTCAAACATGTGGATGAATTATGGGGCAGTTTCGAAACTTAGCTGTCTTATACGTTTTGTCAGGTGTCTTATCAATTCTAATTCTATATTCATTTATGACACAGAGAGTACTTACATCATTTTAGTTTGAATAAAGAACATGATTACTGACAGTAATGTCACTGTGGAGTCATAGCTTCAACTTTTTAAAAAACAAATTTGCTAAATATCATGAACGCTTGTTGAGAATAAATTTGTGATAATGATATAGAAAATATTAATTATTGTTTGCAAATGCGTTTTAAAAATTGTGATACATACATCATGTATTTTCTTAACCACGTAGGCCTTTTAAAATCAATTTGTATCAATAATTATTTATTTAATATTGGATGGCTTTGAGTGTGATACAAGAATTGTCATAGCGAGATGCATTACATTCTTATTCTTGTATCAAACGAAAACAAAGCCATAAAATATTATTATTATCATTTACTATATCAGGCTGACTAGTGAAAATAACAACATTTTCGACAGTTGAATTTACCGGATGACAGAGCAATGCGAAAACAATATTTATCTGTCATCCGGGTACTGCGCTAAAATATTAAATACATTAATTTATTGTACCACTTGGAAGCCTTATATCAATAATAATCAATACTGTCAATGATGGGCAACTTTTTGTTTCACTCCTATTCTATGCAAAATTAAGATGTATAGCGCAACACCTAGACGTTGCTATAAACACACCCACTGAGTATCGTTTGATTACATAGTTTCCTATAATCTCAAATAAATAGTCATACACTGATTACCCAGTATCACCGAAACTAAGACCTCATCTGCATAATACAGGTCCTTAATCATAACACAAACAATCGGGTTGCTACAATCATTTACAATTAGAAAAATAGCAACCGAAAGTGTCTCTTGTAAATTGCATTTTAGTTCCCTAACTACAGAGTGAAATGTTAAGGAAGTAAAGCTTTCAAAAAGTGCGGCGGCCTCACATAATCATCCAAAGGGTAATTCTAATCTATACGGGCATGACGTACGCCCATTGAAGTCGCATAGTATACCAATGGGGTGGCATCGCACTCGTCATTCATTGTGAAGTAGTCTGCCGTCAAACAAGTCTTGACCAACAACGTCTCCTTCCATTCGCTTGTGAATATCTAAAATATTCAATCAGGATTCTCGCCTAAAATTCCAGAGATCTTATAGAAGATGGAGAAGACGGTTCAGCGTGCATTGATCATGGTTGTTCTCATTGGGCTACTGATAAGTGGTATGTATATTTAATTCAACGTTCTATGTGTTTTCCATCGGATAAGAATGCGGAGATAAGTGTATATAATTATATACATGTGTATTTGAAATAAAATCAACGATTCGTTACTCGTGAATTACCGATAATAAAGTACGACAGCTTTGATTTCTTAGTTTTCGGAACAACAAGCAATTGAGAATCGGATGATCTTAAGCGTCTGGGAGGATTATAAGGCATCAACAAATTAATATTGTACTCTGGGGCAGATCCATGTATTGAGGGTAGCCGTCGAAAGAATACCTATACCAGGGATATGAGAGTATATGCCAATGGAATGTGGGAAAGAAGTTTTTCTAGCTTACACTACAGCGTTTGTTCTACACAAAATAGAATAAATAGATGTATGCCTGCATACGTGTATAAAGTGTTCATTTATCCTTTCGTTCATTTAGTAAGTATAATGAATAATTTTCACAAAGTAGTCTTAAATAAGTTTTTAACGAAGTGAAAATTAATATTCGACACGACTTTATTTCATGCTGACCATAAGTATTGTTACATTATAGGCCCTATCTCTGATAAGAAGAGTTTCAAGTCTACAAGATATGACTGATCGTCGTCGCAGTGACAGATGTTCAAATGTCAAAATTTGTCACACATAGAATACCAGTGTTTCTTCTATGTTATGACAAACTGTGCATTTTTTCATATTATTAAAGATATTGTTATCAAATCTGAACTTCATTTTCCCCACAAAATGATATGTAAATCTTAATGAACAGATTCACGTTGTTCTGGATTCATGCATCTCTTTCAGTTTTTAAAATTTCTTAAAAATTGGGAAATACAAGACAAGATACAAGATACAAGATATTTTATTTGGTCTTTGCAAACAAGTTACATAGAATTTTTTTTTCCACTGGCGTTACAGTCATATTCAACAAAATACATAATTACAAGAAATAAATACATCACGTTTATAGAATGAAATAGATAAAATAAGGAACAAATACATGCAAAAAGATAATGAAGCGACAAAAATGGTCATTGGTACTTCAAATCATGAGTTTCAGAATTAAGCCTTGGTCATTGGTATTTCAAATCATATAATTAATTTCCGACGCAGAAGTTTAACGTTTAATTAACCTGTGAGTTGCATTTATGAACAGAGTCGGGTACACATGAATATCTGAATCGTGAAAGGCGGGTTGGGGTGGGGCGAAGTCGGATACCAGAACGATTAAATGAATAAAATAAATGAAGTGGATGGGTATTGTCTTTCATGATTACACAGACCTTATCAACAATTTGCTCAGTACAATGAGACTCGACAGAAGCTAATTCTACCCCAATTATGCGTTGTGCTATTTTACGTGGCCTTTCCAATTTCTTCTTGTCCTGTTTTGAGAGATTGCCAAATGAACATATAATATTGAAAAGCAGGACACTCTTTATTATTGAATTGTAGAACAGGGTCAGGATTGTTGCATCTATATGGAAAGTTTTCAACTTACGCAGAAAAAACAACCTCTTGTTAGCTTTCTTATACACCGATTGTGTGTTATCCCTCCATGAGAATTTGTCATTTAAGACAGTTCCAAGATACTTATAGTTACCAACCTGTTCAATCGCCTCATTATGAATGATCACATTTTCGTGGTCTGTACCTTTTCGACGGAAGTCGATTACCATTTCTTTGGTTTTGGTTGTGTTTAATGTTAAGTAATGATCATCAAAATCAAAATGAATCATTGATTTATCAAATTGCATCAATGATCCAATACGGCAAATTGTTTCCATAAAATTTGTTAAACCATTTTCTACAGGATATTATCCCTCTGCCAGAATTTATTGATATACAGAGGGTACGGTGGTTTTGATTATATAGGTGTACTCTTTTGAGCAAACTGTTTCCGGTTCAGTGTCGTCATCTTTCATGTTGTTTGCTTTTGTTTTGTTTCGTTTCGTTTCGTTTGTTTGGTTTGTTTAGTTTCATTGTGAGTGTACAATACACTAAACATCTTCCGGTGAGTTGTAGGAAGTGCCAAATCGCTGTTTAGTACATCAATTACATCATCAAATCAAAGCCTTCTTTCCGGTTGCCTTGATACTCAATGACAAAGTAAACAAATTCTAGGCCATATGTTTACCCGTGTTGTCGTTGGTGATTTAGATTTAGATTTATTTGTTGCTAGTAACGATATTATGGTGTACTTAAGAAGATTTTAATCGCCTACTGTGAGGCTCCTGCATCAAGGTGCAAATTAACATGAGAAGAATTTATTGATAATTACTTCAGAGGTGCAATTAAAATTTTGTCAAAAGGGGCCGGACGGAACTTCCCGGGCCTGGGGGGGGGGGGGGGGTATCTTGGCTGCATAAGTGCCAAGTGCCCTGTGTATATTTTGTTGAATTCTTTTTCCGGTCCTTGAAATGGGAGCAGAAAAATGAAGAAAAAAAACCCTTCATTTTTGATTCATTATATTTTATTACTCGACTGCTAAAGGTTAATGAACACTCTATCCAAGTATGCATACGTAAAAAGACACAAAAATATTCTCCTTTAAACGTGTACTTTCAGTGTGGAATAAGTTTTCTGCCCCTTCTACCTTGACAAAATTCTAGATAGGCCTACGCCTTTGCGATGTAAGTGCCCCATAAACCTGGGGCAGGATGAGAAAAGACTCACTTTTTTTTTCTTCAAAGAATTTTGACTTTTCAAAATTGATGACAAATTGTGTCTTAGTTTGCCAATTACATAAACTAATTACAAGATTTCTAAAAGAATCAAACCTCCTAAGGCTTCTTTGTTGCATAAAATCAAAAATAGAAAACGAAAAATCATAAAGTTACATAATATTGTATAATTCAGAAGTTAGAATTATGTGTTTTGTTGATAATATTGACTTTTTTCCCCACCCTACCCGCCTTAGGAGTAATGGTCTGCAGAGCCTGTGTCCAGTACAATTATTATAGTCACGTGTTTTCCCCGGGCATTTTTCCTGTGCGTCGCTGTTTTCACGAAGTGACGGTAGTGAACAAAAATTGCATTCACTTTGCGTTACGATTTTCCTCACTACCGTCACTTCGTGAAAACAAGGACGAATTCTTGCCGGGAATTCTTGTCACCAAGCTAATTAGTTAACACCCATGCAGTTCACACTCTCTCTCTCTTTCTCTTTTTCTCTCTCTTTCCCTGTCTCTCTTTCTCTCTCTTTCTCTCATTTCCATCTTTGTACACCATTTATCTTCAGATCTCATTAACGTATCTTTTATAACAGTCCTCATAAGATCCACTCGAATTTTATTATAGGTTCATTATTGATGAAAATCCAATTATTAAAGGTGCTCAATTTCTGCCAGAGCGTGTGGATCAGGGATGTCTTTTTAATATGTATATATAATTATATTTACTTATATTTAATTATATTTCTTAATTCTCTTTTTGTTTTGATCAGCCTGTGAGGGTAGACGGAGGCCTAAGGAGAAGGACCCATCTCGCAGACGAGGATGCCCGGGTAATCTTGTCTACAATAGCTGCGGGGCGTGTGAGGTCTTAACATGTGGAAAACCAACGCCCAGGTGCAATCGCATGTGCTATCCAGGATGCTTTTGCCCCGTCGGCCAGCGCCTTACTTTCGAAGGCAGCAACTTGTGTAAGAAACAGTGCCCCGATGCTGTCGACGCCAACATCACCGAGTAGCACGCGTGGTTCGATGACCAGCACGGTGATCTTCACTGTCGACTTCAACGCCCGCATCGACGAAAATAATGTTGTCGTCATCAAGGAGTGCAATGCAATGAAGAAGGACTTGTAGATTAACATAGAACTGCATATTTACAGCATTATATCATCACTTCGTAATTATGCACACTCCTGTAGTCAATATTACTATTATGCTCAAAGGCGTACTTAGCAGAAAAATTGTATAGGGGGACAAAGAGTCGTGACAAACCTTAAACTCTTATGTTACAATTCTGAAGTAATATTGTACTCACCTTGCATTCTAAACGCACTGTAATGTTTTGGCATCATTGGGCATATGAAGTACTATTATACCTCGGAATTATACCGTTCATGTAAATATTACTTTCTTTATTTAAGTTATATAATCAGCATGACTGTGCATTATTGTTTGGTCATTTTTTGTGCAATTCCACAGACTTACAGGTAGACCGTGGTTGATTTCCATTTTGTTATTGCTCTTATTTTTTTTGGGCGTAAATGGGAGTTCTTCATTGGGTCATTTGAAAACACAAACCACGAGGAGACGATTGCACGTTACA